>VYZX01010461.1:268855-309532 GCA_013401335.1 Brachypteracias leptosomus
TTTTGATATTTTCATTTTAAAAATTATCTTTATCTCTCTATATATAGACTAGATCTGTAGTTGTAAGTCCAACTGCATAGGTTGCTAAATCATGAAGCTGATGCCATCAGTAGTCATGTAATAGATGCAGTCTTGACAGGATTCTGGAAGAGTCAATAATAATGTTACTAACCAGATAAAAATTCCAAAGGAGAGATGTTTTTATTGTCAGTTAAAAGTGTGGGTTTTTTTTCCCCTTAGTATTTGGCAATGCTTTGCTTGCTCCTCACTTGACTTTTTGCTTCATTGTTCACAAATACTCTGTGGATCCTCATCTGGCTTAATAGTTGGGAAACAACAGTTGCATTCAGGGTGTCTTAAAATCACTCCAGAATTTCTTCCCTGGTCTCCTATTTGATACTGACTGCCCTGAATATGAAGGATGTCACTTGGATCCAGGCTTGGATCTTGTAATCTCTATTTTTCTGTGTGTGTAAGTTGGCTTCACAGTTCTGTGCTATGTGTGCTGAGCTCCCTTTATTCTTGATGTTGCAATAAACAAGGAGGAAAACTCTGCTGTGGTTTTCTTTAGGCTTTGTTTCACTCATTGCAGGCAGATGAGAAGGAAAGAGGCAGAAGCAGTCCCTTGCTTTCCATAGTGCCACGTTCCTTGTCTTCCTTGCTGGAGCCTCCTCCACCTCCTGCCCTCGCACACGCCACATCAGTAGTTAAAAAATGTCCATCCTCAAAAGACTTGCCTATTTTGCTGAGATTTCTCTGTAACTCGACTGCAGGCAGCCGCTGCTCCATTAATCAACTCCCTCTGCTTGACAAGAGGCAGATTTATGGGGCTGTGTTGATGAAACCAAAATGCAATTAAACACAATCAATCAGGTTGGCTGAAGTTTCCAAATACTGCTCGTGAAATCCTTTTCAAACGTCCTTAGGGTTGGGGCTTCGAGAAACATGGAGTGGAAACAAAGAAAAGGTGGCAGTTTTTCCAGGGTGTTTTCAGTCTCTTGAAATAAACCCCCCAAAAAGTCTAAATGTATTTTTTAAGAGATAAAGAACCAAGGGAAAGACAAGAATCTAGGGGTTTACTATCGGTCCTGGGGTGGAAGTGAGGGTAAAAGGAGCATCAGATGATGAAGTGGTAAGTCACTAAATTTGCCCAGTTTCTGCAGGCTCAGTGTCTGCTTTCACTCTGAGTGGCACAGTGGTTGTGAACAGTATGTTCCTCTGCGAGGGGGAACATTCCCACTTCATTAATTAATAGCAAAGATATGATGAAGTTGCATGCTGGATTTGTAAACACTTTCTTTAATAGCTTCAGAGTTCTTGATTTCCATGGTGTTTCTATATACACACATCCCCCATGCAACTGACTTCCAGAAAGCTACCAGCAAACAGAAATAGTTTAATTTTTAAATTTTATTTATTTACTATTGAATACGTTTTATTTCTCCTGAAAGCAGCCACGATTTTTGTGTAGCAAGCCCAAAACATGTTGAGGTTTTATTCTTCCATCCATTCTATATGCTTAGTATTCCTTGAGGTTACAGATATCAACTAATGCAGTGGCAATATTGTTGTTTTATCTGTTGCAACTAGAGCATGTGTAAATTAGTATGCACTCTTCGCATAGTTTGAAAAGGGAAAGAGACTTGGATATTAGTGCCTGTGCTCCTTATGCAGTCCACATATTGAGTTGATTCTTATATAGGAGATTATATATATATTGCTGCAGGCACTGGAGGAGGGATGTCCCAAGGGGTTTTTAATCTGATGAAATAAATCTAACACTTTTCTGACAATGAAAGAAGATGGGACTCAACTCTTGCAGCAGCAAACAAAGTAAGTTAAAAAAAAAAAAGCCTTTGTCTTTTTGATCTATGTGTTATGTCACTTAATAAATCTGGTGGTTTTGTAGCCTAATTCTGTGTTTGATAGTCAAGAAAGGCCGGTAGTCATTCTTGTATGTTTATTTTTCATTACAATCCCATCTTTATCTGAACTTCTGTTTGGAGTCTGCTGTGGAGCCAGTATTCAAGACTCACCATTAGAAAGTAACAAGGATCTCTCTCAGCAAAAATCTATGTACATTTGAAGCCATTAAAAGTCGGCCTTTTGCCAATAGCCACATGATTAATTTTCTTATGGTGCCAAAGTAACCCGGTGAGGAAGTTGCCTCCATCTCTAAATCCCCACTTTATGCTGTTCTTCGAAAGGAAAATAATACTTACTTGGCTTTTAGCACACTGTTTTGAAAAAGAAGCCTCATGCAGCAGTAACCTCCTTCTGATGGCAGAATGGCCACAGACACCTACATAGCTGTGAGCGTCTGCTTGAGAGAGTCCAGCGCAGAGCCACTAAGATGATTAAGGGAGTGGAACATCTCCCTTGTGAGGAAAGGCTGAGGGAGCTGGGTCTCCTCAGCTTGGAAAAAAGGAGACTGAGGGGTGACCTCATTAATGTTTATAAATATGTAAAGGACAAGTGTCAGGAGGATGGAGCCAGGCTCTTCTCAGTGGCATCCAATGATAGGGCAAGGGGCAATGGGTGCAAGCTGGAACAGAGGAGGTTCCACATAAATATGAGAAGAAACTTCTTCATGGTGAGGGTGACAGACACTGGACCAGGCTGCCCAGGGAGGTTGTGGAGTCTCCTTCTCTGGAGATGTTTAAAGCCCACCTGGACGTGTTCCTGTGTGACCTGCTCTAGGTGATCCTGCTCCAGGGGGGGACTGGACTAGATGATCTTTCGAGGTCTCTTCCAATCCCTGATATTCTGTTATTCTGTGATTTCAAGTGCTGGGAGCATGAATCTGTAAGAAATTACCACTGTGTGTTTATCCCCCCATGTACTTGGCCATTTCATGGTAATAATTAGTTACAGAGAAGCTCCACATGAAAGGAACGTGTTGACTGCTTTTAGACATGCAGCCACCCCCCAGAAACACTTTGCCCCAGCTCTGCAGAAGATGGCTCCAGAGCTCATCTGGCTTTGGGTGCAGCAGTCAGGAGCTACAGAAAGGAGCCACCTTGCTGAAGTGACTTTTTTTCTCCACAATTAACAGAAAAATGTTGGATTCTCTGGAATCTTGTGATACGGTAAGCATTTGCATATGATGTAGCCTAAGCTTAGCATGATAGAAGGTTGCAATTCTGGATAAGATTCTTGGCCCACTGAGCCTGACAGCTTGCTGCTGCTGCTGCTCAGTGCCTGGAGCAGTTGGCTGCTGTTTGCTGTTTCTAGAAGGGCTTCTGGGAGCCTTTGAAGAAAGGCACTGCAACTTCAAAACCAAGTCCTTGAGAGGAACATTGCTTGTAGGGTTCATCTTTCTGTGAACACCTTCTCCACTCCCTGTTGCAGTACTAACCACCCCCATCTTCTCTGCCTACAGCAGCAGTATCAGGGGAAGAAGCAGCTGATGGGGGTAAAAATGTGTTCTCCCATATTTGCCTTTTTCCCCAGAAGGGATCCCCATCCTTGGTAAAGCTCCCCAAGTCACGTGTGCCTGACTCACATCACCACCACTGGCTGCAGGAGCAAGCAGCTTTCATCCTGGCCACAATGTCTACCACTTTACCTCCCCAGAAATGAATCTTAGTTTTATTCTAGATAAAACCCCCACTTCCAGTGCCTCTGCAGTATGATCTTCTAAAGACAGCTACTGCATTGACCATATAGCCTGGACATTGCATTTACTCTGTGGCGTTTTGGATTTGTTTAAATTTTTCCAATTGTTAATTTTATAATGTGTCCCTCAGGTCCCTTATTAATGGACAGCTTACAGAGGAGGTCTGGGTTACTGTTTACCACAGCCCTCAATACTCTGGCATCCCTTGAGTCAAATCGAGCTCTCGAGCTTCTGCTTGCCAAGTTAAATCCTTTTAGCATTTTTATAATCTCCAAACACACGTTTCTTCATCTCTCGGACTCCAGCTCTGCGATTCAGTAAGCATTTGTTGTTTGAAACCAGATCATGATGAAATCTCTTAATAGTCGCTCTATGAAAATATTTTGTTTAAAAAACACTCAAAACTTAATTGGAATGAAAATACCAGCAGCTGGATTGTAGTTTGAAGTCAGAAGTCTGAGAAGCAGCTGGAACAGCGGGACTCAGAGAGGCACTTCTAAATCTTCTTCCTACAGGAACATTTCAAGGCTGCTCTATTTTGGCAGGCAATGAAAAGGACCCACTTGAGTTTAGCTCTCTCTGACCAGTACCGTATGCTGCTGTTACATCTCTCACTTAGCTTTGCAGATAGAGCACAAAAAGTTGTGTCTTTTCCCATGTCTTATGAAGGGTTCATGAGCTCCGTGTATCACCACAACATCACTGTCATTATTGCTGCATCTGGGTAATGACTTGCTTTAGCAGAGAAATTAATTTCTTCTCAGCTCCTCTAATGAGACTTACTGAAAAATATGTTATAAACAAAGATTTTGGATGGCTTGTTCGTTAGATGAGGCTTTACTCCCTCAGTTGTATGGAGCCTGGCTCTTAACTCATCCTAAAACAGACATCTAATTAAACTGATACAAGCACTCATGAACTTGCCAGACATTTTTTGCTGTGCTTTATTTATACTTGGTTGGAGAAGTTGTTAAGTTCAAATAGTTTGAGACCTTGGATACGCACAGTAGTGGCCCTCATATGAGTTCAGTTGGCAAAATATTGTGAATTTTCAGGCCAGTTCTCAGTCCAATTTCTACTAGATAAAATTCCTTCTATCGCAAAAGCTGATTGATAAGGGTGGGATTAATTGCCTGGAGAAAATGCCTTCTCAGGGTAGACGTAATCTTTACACACAGCATAGCAGCTTCTTGCTTGTATCTGAAAATACTGACTTTTCAGTCTGATCCCTGCAGAACATTCAGTTTTAGATAAAGAGGAAAATGAATTTATTAAAAAAATTGTAATTTTGACATTGAGGCTGTAAGAGCTACATGCAAACACCCCTTAAATTAATGCAAACTTATTGAGGCAGCTTTTAGATAAATCCTCCTCACTGGATGTTTACTTTCAAATTGCACTTACGGCCAGCAGGATATCTGGATGCCTGAACCATTTTTTAAAATTGCAGATATAATAATACAAACTTGGCACATAATGCAATGAGAATGTCAGCAATGTCAGAAGTCTAAAAGGATCCAGTCCACTCGCCTGGATGAAGCATCCTGCTCTCTATCAGCAGCAATACAACAACTCCAGTGAGGACTTTGGGGAGTTTAAAGAGGTATCCAAAGCAATTTAGCCATGGCTGCAATCTTAACAACACCGACAGGCTTTTTGTTTTGGTTTATCTTTTTTTTTTTTCTTTGATAATCGGGCATACAAACTGAGATCAGGAGGCACTAACAGCTGAGTGAAGTTGCAAAACTAAATGGTTAAGGATATAAACCAGACTTCCAGCTTGAAGGAGTTGTTCTTGTTTTAACTCCTACTGAAAAGTCTTTAAAACTCCTACTGAAAAGTCTTTAAGACTCCTACTGAACTATCTAATTATCCTACAGTAATCACAACTCTGAGAATGAGGGGAGAGAGAGCATGTTTTAATGCAGAAGGGGAACAATTATCTCCTGTTATTCTAAGCCACTCCACCCTGACTGTACTGTAAATCATTTATTAGAGGATAAAATATGCTCCACATACATATTTTGCTTATTCTTTCCCAGCAGTACTATTTCAGTGGCTACATGCAGCTTGTTTTGTGCTCCAGGTATTTAAAACAAAAGCAATTTTTGCTGGCTTTTTAATTCCTCCATCAAGTGCTTGATTAAGTGCATGGACATTGTTGTATGTCTTCAGATAAGACTGAAACTCATTAGTGCACTCAGAACTTCAGTCTTTACCTTTTTTTTGTTAATAAATTTTGTGGGAATAATACCTGTGAGAGGTGACTGGAGTGGTATCTGCCTTGTTCATTTTACCAGGCTCTTTCTGGAACTCCTACATGGAGAGGTCTCCTCTCCCTTACAGCCCTGCTGTAAAACCATGCCATTAACTTAACAAACTGTTTGAATTTCTCTTCATGAACATCCTTTATTATCACCAAAATCAGGCTGAGTGTAAATCATTTGTCATTATGGTTGGACTAAATGATCTTAAGGGTCTTGTCCAACGTAAATGATTCTATGTGCTCATACACCAGACTCAGGGCTTTCTGCATAAATGAGGTGGAGGTGGCCTGCAGAAAAGGGTTTTTAAGTGCCTTGACTGCCCCATGTCAAGCAAGACCCAGGTACAGGGCCATGGAACAGATTTCTCCTTGGGTACAGGAGCATGTTCAGCATAAGCAGGATGTACCATGGTTCTGGATTACCTTTCTAAGCCCACTTCCATGTTGACACAAACACTGCTCGAGCCAAAGTTGTCCTGAGGAGAAGAAGGTCCATAACAAATATACACAAATCACTTTTAGCTGTTGAAAACTAATTCTGGAGGGGTCTTTTTCTTAATCACCTTCCACATTCTGTCTTATGAAAGCACCTTTCTGGAGAACACTGTAGACAGCAGGAGTGTCTCATCAGTTTGTCAATGTAAAATGGACCCAGATTAAAAAGGTGATGCAGACTCAACCTGGTGAGTATTTGCCAAAACATTCTGTGAATATTTATTTGGATTTTGAACTGAATTCACTTTGGCCTTGTTAGACCTCCTTTGGAGCTCGTACATGAAGAGCACCACAGTCTTACTATCCCTGACCATGTTCAAAACAACTTTTAAAATAATTTGCTTCAATAGAAGTTTTGTATTTGCCATGTTTGCATCACAGATACTTGCCCATGTCTGAAAAAAGAAGGGAGAAAAAATGAATGCAGAACTTCTTGCTGATTACAACAGTCACTGAAGTGATAACAAGGGATTAATGTTGATAATTTTGCCTTGTAAACTTAGCAGAAGATTAATTTTGTGGGGGAAAAAAAAGGTATAGGAAGATGTATTTGTTCCTGCTTTTTGCTGAAGGTTCCATTTCACTCAGAAAGTTGTCACATCAGTTCTTCAATCAGTAAAGTGGTACCAAAGGAGAGGGAGATGTCAGGTGAAGGTATAACCTGGAATAGGGGACCTGGGACTCCAAAGAAGGTTTCTGTTGTAGTAGGTGACCTTTGTGTGCTTGTGTTCAAGCTGTGTTGAGGATTTGTCCCCCAGGTTGTCCTACATACAGGAGTAAATGTAGGCACTGAATCCAACAGAACAAACTGGTACCAGTGACTGGAAAATATAGTTGGGGTGGTGGGTGTGGGTCAGTATCAGATAAAACTGAGTTAGCACAGAGCATTTATCAGCTCTATGAACAAAGGGAAATAAGGAAATATAAGGAAAGACTTCCTAGTGTGGTTTTAATAACGAGAACATCTGAACAGGTTGTAATTTGTTCATGGAGTCTCTGTATTCAGGGAACTTAAATCTGTCAAATGCTTTATTGCCTTGAACATTCATTTGAGTAATCAAGGAGTACATTCAACTCCTAAATAAGCACATAAACCAACAGATAAACATGAGAATAGACACCTGTCATAAGGCTGAAAGCTGATTCCTAGTTGTGGTTTGGTAAATCTGTTTTCTTTTGTCCTTCTGGAGTAGCCAGAATACTGAATAGCATTAAGTTTATCTTTCAGAGGAGAATGATTTTTAAAATAATCACCCATATTCCAGAGCTAAGCACAAACCCCCAGTTGTACTCTGCTGGAATTGATGTGAATGCCACCATTGTATTGATCAGTTGGTTATCACTGCAGATGTTTGAGGGTTATGGATTCTTTCCTGTGATCATATTAAATTTTAAATTAAGTTTCTGAATTACCAAAGTAAATGAGAGCCTCATCAAATATAAATGAATAAAAGAATATAAATGGATAACCAAGGAAGTTGCATCAATTTACCCAGCCTGAGTTTGTGAGGTGTACTTTATTTTGTGCCAACTGCATGTTCCTAGGTCATTAAATTATTGTCATGGTATCAGGTTGTGGCCATTTGATTACAAATAATTTTGCCATGAAAAAAAAAGCTGTCTTCTAATACAAGTCATATATTTAGTGCTCAGGATTTTCATGTGCTGTGAAGATATCAAGTAATAAGCAAGCCTTTTCTTCAGAATTTTTAATATATCCTCAACCATAATGGATTTAAAAATCTGCTGTAACCATGTGCTCCTGAAACACATTGAGCAATAACTCAGAGGAGGTGAGATTGGTTTTTTTAGAGTAATTTTTATACTAGCTTTTAAAAGGGCAGGGCTCAAGGAACAGTTCAACACCTACTGATGCTGGAATACACATAAAGTCTTGTTTTGCATCCATGATCCTGTGAGCAAAATTATGTTGATGCCCTTCCTGGAACTGGCTGAAAAGGGGGATAAAAAAAAAGAAAGAAAATAAACCCACAACTGCCAATCTACTGATGTCTTCCAGGTGGTGTCATCAGGCCCCAGAGCCAACACTCTCAGAAGCAATTGTCAAATTCAGGGATTGCAGCTGCCACGTTGTAGTGAATGATAATAGTCCCCGTATGAGCTTTAATCCACTGTTAGGAGCAATTTTGTGACCTCCTTGCCACACCCTTTTATCCCACCTTGTTATTAGGTTTTTTTCTCCCACTTGCTCATGTCTTTCCCATGCTAAAGCTGTTGTTACCCCAATTACTATTAGTCAAATGAGACTAATATGAGACTAAATGAGAAGCATCCATCCAGCATGTTGCTCCAAAGCAATGTAAAAATGGAAAGTATTTGCTGAAAACAAAGTGATGTAGCCTTGAGAATAACTGCTAATAGATTGTGGTGTTTTCCTTTATTGCTTTGCTAATACTTTACTATAGTCCTGAAAGACAAATTTGAAGACAGAAAGCAGCAGAAAAATCTACTCTTTTACTTCATTTATTATTCAGAAGAATCTCTTTACAGCTTTCTTATAAATCATAAAGAATAAATAAAAGCTATTTTAATTTTTTTTAAATATAGTATTAAAACTATCACAGTAATTACTGTAATTCTAGGATAATTAACACTCAGTAGATCTCACAATTCACCTATCATTATGGTAACCCAAATTATTTGACATTTCACACCCCAAAGATGACTATGAGATGCCCAAAGTAAGACTTTGAGGCTGGGGTGCACCACATAGCCCCAGAATTGCAGTTGTGTGATTGTTTGCACCTCCCTGGATGGGTCACCCTGAGCAGGTGGATGGAGTTACGTGACCTCCTGAGCAGGTGGATGGAGTTACATGACCTGAGCAGGTGGATGGAGTTGAGTGAGGAGGTACTTACATAAGGGCTGCATCTTGGTCAGAGGTGCCTTTCTAAGGGGCTATGTTGTAGGGACTGGAGTGTACAGGGGAGCTTGGTTGATCTGTCTGTGGGTTGGCTGCACGTGTCCTCTAGCCTGAGGAGGATGTGACAATGTGTGTGTGTAGTCTCTCCACCTGCCTGATGGAGCTATGTTGCTGTGGAGAAAATGAAGAAAAGGCCAACTGAGTGAGAGGTATGATCTGTTATGACCCATGGGTGCAGGTCCTCTGCTAGCAGCAAGGATCTCTGTTTCTTGTGGGTCACTCTGACCTTACAGCATCTGAAGGGGGCCTATGTAAAGGCAGGGGAAGGTCTATTCAAAAGGGTTTTTAACGGTAGGACCCGGAGTATTGTTTTTAAGCTAGGAGAGATTTAGACTGGATATTAGAAAAAAGATCTTTAATATGAGGGTGATAGATCAGTGGAATGGGCTGCCCAGGGAGGTGCTGGAGGCCCCATCCCTGGAGTCATTCAAGGTCAGGCTTGATGGGGCTCTGAGCAGCCTGCCCTAGGTAGAGATGTCCCTGCTTGCGTAGGGAGGTTGGACCAGATGACCTCTAGAGATGCGTTCCAGCCTAAAACATTCTATGACTCTATTACCTCTGTGCTGTGACCCCTGTGTTCCCTCCTTGAGCTGATCAATGTTATCTGATTGAGCTCTTTTCCCTTTAGAAATGGGACAGCCTTGGACTGAGGGCTGGAAGAGCAGGGCAGCTCTTGCCCTTTTCCGTCACACGCTGGCTGCTGAGCATCAGGGGTACAAACAAAGCCCCAGGCTGGAGGAGAGACCTATGTGACTGTGGGACCCTCTCCTGGCTCACATCTGTCCTGGGGAAGAGCTCTGCCCTGCACAGTGGCCATGTCCAGCCTTCTCTCAAGGTGAGTGCACCCGTCGGTCCACAGACTCTTGCGCAAGTGTGTTGTGTGTCTCTGCATCCTTGGGATGCAGATGTCTTGTCTCTGTTTGTGTTGCTATTGACCCAGTGTCATGATGTCTCCATCTTGCTTTGTTTTGTCATTGAGCAGCAGATGCTTGGCCCAGGGTTTGTTCTGGGCATTGTGGTACATTTTTGGAAAGGACCCTTAAAGCATTGCAGGAATGTATCTGTTTCTATGAAGTGTGAGATGTTCCTGACATCCAGAGTTAGAAAATATGGTAAAAAACATGTTGTCTGGTAAATTTATGTATTCATATTGAAGTGACCAAACCACCTTCTTCAAAGTCGTTCTCTTTAACAAAAACTAAGGCAAGCTTTGTAAACATGTCCTTTAAGAAAGCTGTGTGGTCTTTAAGAAAGAGGTGGTCTTTGCTTCTTGTGTAGCAATAATCTTGTGTTTCTAAGCTCCTAACAGTTTATTCCCTTAATATCTGCTGAAGAAAAATTGAGTTTTGATTTGTTGTAATCACCGATGGTTGACCACTGTGGCTTCTGTGGTAGTTAGCATACGTATGTGACAGCAATAGATGTAGTTTAGTCACCAAGAAGTTCAGTGAAACCATGATGCACAGGCAACAAATTATCTCAGAGAACAGTTCATCTGATCTATTTCTAAGTGATAAGTTTGTAAATGTTGATGTCACCAGACATGCATCATTCAGAATGTACTACTAGACCTTTTTCTTTCCCAAGTCAGACTTTATAACATTTTTTTTTTTTAATTTATGGCTGCAGTTTGTTGTAAGCTTACACCTAACACTGTGACCTGCTTTCTAGGAATACATACAAATATCTTTATTTCTACATGTTAGTGTGCCTAGAGCTTTACAAGCCACCTAAAGATGAGCTGTCATGCAATTACAAATGGTAGCCAATATTTAATTTCAAGAGTCGTGTTACATTTTATTTCTGTTGCATATATCCTGCCAGCCTGATCCTGACTTTAATGGCTCATTATACTCCAATGCAGTTACTATTGATTCTCACTGGGAAGAGTGAGAGCAGCGTCAAACCCTTTGTGTTGAGAATTTCCATTTACACAGCGTCTGGGGGTGGGAGGAAATTCAGTGTCTGCTGTGCCAGTGGGATGAACTGGTCCTGCTGGTGCATTGCCTGGCTGGAGGTCAGCCCTGCTGGGACAGAGGGTGAAGGCTGAGCTCAGCTTTTCACAGCCACCGTCACGCAGTTAATTGTGTATGACCAGAGTGCTTTATACTGGCCCTGAGAGTAGCTGAATTTTCCTCTAATTATGTTCTTTTGGGTGATTGTTGCAGCTTCTATGCTGTGCAGTGCTGGCTGGGGAGGAGGCACGAGGGTGGGAAGGGTTGGGGATGTGCTGGCCTAGCACATATCTGCAAAAACCTTGTTGGCTGTGCTTTTATGAAGTGTCTGAAGAGCTTGCTGGTGGCTGCTGGAGGGCTGGACGAGCTGGAGTCAGCCCTTTTCTTGGCAGCTTTTGCCTCTGCCTCTGCAGCACGGCTGCTTACTCACTGCAAAGAGAACTTGTCCAAGCCAAGCCGGAGCCTTCATGGCTGCAAACAGCCAGCAACAGCATCTGGCCCGTGTTGGAAACACTCTGCTGCTGCTCAGGTCCCCCTCCATCAGTGACGAGGGAAGAGAAGCTGTTTGCAGACCTGTTACCTTGTGAGAAGCTCACGGGAGGTCAAAGCAGTGTTCAGGACTGTGTCCCAGCATGGGGCACTTGGCCAAAAATGAGCTCACACGGCCTGAAATATCTTCTCTGCCTGCCTGTGTAGTTCTCTGATGATCATAATGAAATGAAATAAGTGTTGCTGCCATACTGACAGAAGATTGAGGGTGACCAAGCCTCCCCTGAGCCTCAGGACTCCTGGGGCAGCAAGAGCAGAACATGTCTCTCTGGTCCTTCATGCTCCTCATATTTTCAGTACCCCTTTCAGATGCTCTCAGTCCTCACATTCCTCATTAGAAATCCAAATGTAATGATGTCCAGAACAAACCTGGGTTTGATCCTGCACTATGTTACATTTTGTTACTGATTTCTTTTTTTGTGTGTTTTGCTGCCTTATGAAATACAGGTTAGGCTAATGAAACCTTCCTGTTAAATAGGACTGTAAAAAATGCCTGCTTTGTGATGGATCTTCCTCATAAACTATATATAAAGTATTCAGAAAATTAAACGTATGCTTCCAGACTTATTTTAGCTACCCTAATACATCCCAGGCAGAACATGGGGGACTGAGTTGCACTGGGAGGAGTGAGCATTCGTTCTTTGCTGTAACAAATGGGTAGGAAATCAGGAACAGTAAATTTATGTTCCCTGGAGGACTGGCCATTTCTGCTGCAGGCAGCAAAGCCTGTGCAGTAAGTCATCCTGTCACCCAAATCCCATCCCTATGGTTAGAGGTATGTGCACCCCACAAGCATGTTAAGCAAGCCTCTGAGCTTCTCATCATATCCTTAGGTTTGAGCAAACCTATTAAAGCCACCAATCCTGGTGAAATGCTCAACTGACAATTATAAAGCCATCGTATGTGTTCCTTTCAGTGTGTAATTTGCTAATGATATTTCAATATATAGCTGGGGAAGTGGGAGGGAGCATGTGTCTGACCTCCTGACCTCACAGCTGTATTCAGGGAATTGTATACTTCAATGATTTCTTTTATACAAGCCTGTGTTTGGTTCATTTTAAAAATAATTCTTCTGAGTTTTCATAGCAATGATAGTCAGAGACACGCAGCATGTTCCAGCATGCAAAAACCCAGAAAAGTTAGAAATACTACTGAAAAACTCATTTTAGAACTCTGTTTTTTACCAGGACATAAGCATTATTTATGACTGCTGCTCCCTATTGTGAGTATGGTTAAATATGTCACGTTTAACTACAGCTTTGCTGCTGCTGCTCTTTAAGAGTAATATCCCATGAAATAGAGTTTCAGTGTGTTTTTATATATGGATGTTGATTCTCAAATACTTTAAGGCTCAGATGAATTATTCTGAAATACAAGGGGGGTTTTTTTGTGCTGTAGTGAGACATCAGATCAACAAATAAATAGTTCTCTTTATGTCAAGTGATGTGCAATCAATTCCTGCTAGGCGTCTCTGAGAATCCCCTTCTACAGCAATAGGTTCATACAATGGTACCATCTACATTTTTTATTTTTTATTTTTAATTTTGTAACTTTTACCACTTCACTAATACAATTTCTAGCAGAACATGACAATTTGCTGTGCTGTTGCAAGTGATGGGCAATGAATGATGATGTAAAGATGACAGGCTAGTGTGGAAGGTGTGAAAGTATTTTAAAAGGTTTATAGCTTTGGTTTTGGAGAAAGGCTGATGCTGTTACATCCTTCTTGCCAGACTAAGCCTAGAGATGAAAATGGAGTTATTTCGGGACATTGAATATAAAGATGTAAATATACATACACAGACACACATATAATTGAAGTACTACTAGTGGACATCTAGAAATAGATACATTTGTTTTGAAATTTGATAATATGGCAGGACTTCTAACAGGAGGTTTAAACATAGCAAAGTTAGGGTAATACTTAGAGTTTCACTTTTACCTCCATCTTGATGCCTATTCCTTTGTGCCTAGCACTGCTTTAAATAAAACAAACCAATCTGTGTTTTCAATCATAGAATGGTTTGGGTTGGAAGGTGCCTTAAAGATCATCTAGTTCCAAGTGCCTGAACTGGAACACCTTCCACTAGACCAGGTCAATGTCAGCCTACTCATTCCTTCCTGATTTAGTGAATGAAACTTGCTGTTCTCATCTGTCATCTCTTTAGCTCTTCTGGAAATGCCCATGGACCAAGTCCTCAGCCTGCAGGCAGCATCAGGCAGGTCCTTGCTCCTGTGTGGGCTCCTGCTCCATCCTGCTCACAACACTTGCTCCAAAGCTCGGTTTGTCTCCTCTGCAACATCTTGGTTGAGTCCTCTGATCTGCAAGGTGAAGTGTGTGCTTTTACAGTTACTAGGGTATTCACAGGTTATTTTGGGAGAAATCAAGAAAATATCTAACAACCTTATTCATTTCCAATATTGTCATATGCTTGACATGTTGCTTCATACACTACCTAGTAAAAATGAGAGTGTACAAAATGGGTACAAAAAATTAGCATGACACAGTCGATAAATCATGCAAGGAATTTGGTATCTGTGTATTTAATCTAAATTTGTTAACACTGGCAAGATAAAGGTCATTTTGACTTCATGCCGACTCTTGAAACTGGGACGCTGCTCAGAAATTTGAGGTTTCTCCATCCAGCTGTGTACATGTGCCTTGTTATCTAATACTTTAATTGCTAACAAAACAGTGGGTAGTAGAGAATATACTGTTCTGTGTCAATATTTAAGCAGGACTTTACTTATGGTTTGAGTTTATTCACGTTGAAGAGAGAGAATTTTTTGCCTCACTTGAATAACTGGGCAAAGAAAAAACAGGGTTTCAACTTGCTCCTGTGGTTTGTACTTACTATGGGCAAGTAGAGAAATGGGAGCTATTTCTGAAACTTGTGTTTTTCAGGTCTTTTTTTTAGGTTTCAGGAACTGTTGAAACCTCACAAGGGTTTGGGACCTTGCTCTTTCCCAATGGTTGAGGCAAATTAAAATCTCTGGCTTGTTTCTGATGAAATTTGCTGAAATCCTTAAAATTCTCTGCAAAGGAGATTAGCTTTTGTAATTCTCTCCTCTGCTTCTCATCACTCCTTAAAAAGTTGGGCAATACATACAAAGGAAGCTAAGAAGAGAGAGTATAAACTACTCAGGTTTAAGTACAGAAATTATCACCTCATTCTCAGTGGCTTTCCCCAGAAGTTGTCACTTAAAGTCCAAAACTTGCTATTTTCCACTTCCAAAAGTCTGATCCTTGCTGTGGAGAGATATCAGAGATACCATCCTACTCTCATAAAGCCTTAAAACGTTTGGAATAACAGCTGAGGAGGTTATAAAGATGGACTATTTTTCTTTTTTCCTTTTCCAAACTGGGGTGTCTGTGTGGGAGAAGCAGCACTGTGTGAAGCCTGCCATGTGCAGAGGCTCAATTGGAGTAATTTTGCCCAGAATCTGCTCACATGCCTTAGAGGATCTGTTTGTTTTTAATACCTCGTGTTCACCAAACCGTGATAACATTAACAAACCAAGTCCTGAGGAAGTTCCATACTTTGATCATTCCTTTATGCTTCCTGAAAGTCTCTCCTGAGTTGATCCTGCTTCAAACTTCCCCTTCCATACTGTGAGTTTAATCCTTGCTTCTGCTTTTCACCTTTTCTGTGCTACACTGGGACATGAAATAAATGTCTAGCAAAAATTAAACCCCTGCACCAAGCCACAGAAGATATATTCAGCCTTTGTCCTGTGAGATAAGACAATATTGCAAACCAAATGTAGCATAGCTTACGGCTATACTATGCACCATAGGACCTTAGAAACTAGAAATTTAGCTATGAAACTGCTGCTTTTAATACAAATCTCATTATTAGTTTAAGACCTGGTTTATGGCCATAAGTGGTGGGTTTGTTGGGTGTGGGGGTGTTTGGGATTAAGCAGAGGAAATGTGCAAAGGGCACGTGCACCAAAAGTTAAAGCTACGTGAAGATAATTGAAGAGAGGAAGAAGAGGCAACAAACTGAACAAAGAACCTTTTCTGCACAGAAGATGTGCACATATGCCATGTCTTTAAAAATACCAGACAAATCTGACTAGGTTTGTTGGGAGAATGGGCTGGAAGTTGTCCATGGATCTCCTGGAGTAGATGGGGCTCTAACTATCCCTCTGGGGGACAATTGGGAGTGCCCGTTACTCAGAATGGTGCATCTGGGGTCTAGACTGATGCTTGTGGCATGAAAACTTGAAGGGAAGCAGAATGAGAGCTGGATGAGCTGCATTTAGCAGGGTCAACCTCCTTCTATGAAAGACAGATTTCAACTTTCTTTCAAGGTGAATTTTGGACATTTTCCTTAGCTAGTTTCAAGCTCTGGCAAATCCCAGTGTGTTGGTTTTGTTTGTTTTTTTTTTAAACCAGAATTTTCTTCCACATCCCATCTCTAATCCAGATTTTTCAGTAGCTCAGAGCAATTGTTACTGATACAAGTCCAATGCCAAAACAATCCCAGAACACCATATTTAAGTATGTAATTGCTTTATAATAATTTTAATTCTTATCCGTGCATATTTTCAGTTGAAGTGCTTACTGAAAGGACACTACTTTGCAAGGGCACTACATTATTGTGAGGATCTAAAGTGTGCAGTATAGAAATTAAAACTAAAATGTTATCTGCTCAGAGAATAAAAATGAAGTCTGCACCTCAACATTGCTAAACCTGAATCGAGGAAACCTCTTTTCTGTGCTCCTTATTTATAACATTTATCCAGATTGTAGACCAGCTAAAATCTGAGATCCTTTTTTAATAAACTTCTTCCAGTTTGGACCTTCAGAATTTGTTTACAAGGATTTTTGTAACAATGAGCTGTAACAAAAACAATGAGGTGTAACAAAAACACCTTTTCTGCTAATGAAGCCTGAATTACTCATGTAATAGCTCTAAACATTGATGCTTCAAGAAAAAAATACCAAGCACTTTCTAGAATTAGGAGTATGGGAGGCCATCTAAAAGGGTGAGTTTAGAAAGATTTCCAGATGTGAAAGAACAAAGTTAGTTAAGCCATAAGAAGCTAAACCCCCAACCAAATCTAAACAAGGAGTTTTACATAGGTTTATAATTTTCAAGATATCTTACTAAAAATGGTAGATCCAGCATCCTTTATCATGTCAGTGATTTTGACATTATAGGAAAATTGGTGTATGGCGGCAAGAAAGATTCTTCCTAGATTGCCTGTGATAAATGTTTGGACACAAACCAGTTTTTGCAGAGTTAGTCAAAAGTGGTTTCCTTCTAATCCCAGTACTTTCCTTCCTGCATTCTCCGTGATATCTTGCTTCTCAAAGTTAGTTTTTTGTCTCAGTGTAGACCTTTGAAAAGTAGGTTATGAGAAATGTCGTTCCTTCTAATGCAGTTATATCCGTGCCATTTTAGATTTCCTATGCCATTAATTTTTAAATGTGCATTTTTGGGTCTTTTCCCCACTTCTGGATATTGGCAGGCAGCAAAGAGCCGTGGGTTGTGCTGCGCCAGTTGTTCTCAATCATTCTTGTGACAATATTATCCCTGTAATACGGCCAAAGCAGGGTCTATATGGATTATCTCACGCTTAATTACCTGAATTACAAGATATAAAATGTACTTTGACTGCTTGTATGTAACCAAATTATTTAACTGACTTTGTTTTCTTCCCTGGTTTATCCTTCTTCATGCCTTGCATTTGTGAACTGGATTTTTTTTGGTTGGTCGAGATTTTTTTTAAAAAACCCTCACCCCCAAACCATGAGATTTGTCTCTATACTGGTTTGGATTAAGATAGTACATAACATAAATATGAGGCAGTTTGTGGTCTAGCTTTTCTTCTCATCCTTTCCCAGTTTATTTGAACCCAAGGCAGCAGAGTTTCTCTGGAGCATATGACTGTACGGTTTTCATATCTTGTGCCTGTTAATATATGTGAATTCTTAAAGCAATGGCCAATGAATGACTTTTGTGTAATTTCTTATACCTGGTTCATGCAAAGAGATGTTCATGGTCTTATTGCTCCTTACCTATGGAGGTGTGTGGGTCTAAATTAACAAATGAGTTCTGAGCTCCCAGAAGGGGTGTAACTCAAGTGTGGATTCAGAGATCTTAAAACTCTGGAGGTATTACTTGCTAGATGATTGCTTCGTAGTAATTCTAGAAATCCCTACATCTATCCTTGCTTGATTTGTGGCTGTCATTAAACAAATGCTATATCACTTGTAGTGCTAACAGTGACTTGGGGATAGCTTTGGCAATCTCTCCAGAGGTTGGTTCTTGTATTTTCACCTTGACGAGCCACTGGGCAGTTCTGAGTGGCAATTCTGGCATTGCCCAAACTTTTATATTGGGGGGGGAAAAATAATGTGGTAAACCCTTACCCTTTCTGTTAGGGCCAGTATAGTTACTCCCTGCCAAATAACCCCATATTACCCTTATTTTCTATGCTGTATCATCAAGCAAATATTCAACTGGTGGCAAGTTATTTTACACATCCTCATGGTCAAGTAAGGTTCTGACAACTTCTTTATGATATTTTATTCTTCCTTTTTCAAACACAACAGATCTGAACATAGTCCTCATAGGTGCACAGTTCTCCTCTAATCCATTCCTCTTAATCTACCTTGTGTGTTGCAAGCTGCTCTTAGGCAGCATGTTCTAGATAATGGCATTTAAAACAAATGTGTTAACTTGCAGGGTCTATCACTTAAAGCTAAAATCCTGCCAAACTCTGTGTGTTGCTTTGAGACTTTAATCAGCCACCTTTTGCATTTAATTGCTATTTTGGCAGGCTAGAGAAAGGAAATGGAGATTTTTAACAATTTCATATCAACATGAACTGAAAAGAATTTGAGACAAAAGGTTTTTTTCTAACACAAAGATGCTCTTCTTACCAAGTGCCAGAAGCTTTTTGCAAACATCAGAGGTGGGTTTTGTTAGTGGGGTGTTTTTTTGGTGTTGGTTTGGGTTTTTTGTTGCTTTTTTTTTTCTTTTACAGAGAAGTTTGTTAGGCTCCTTTTTAATGGAAGACTTTATGCATGATATGGTCCCATTTAGAGTATGTCCTGCCTAACACATCTCACCTACTTAATATTCCACTCCAGCTTCTTGGAAGGCTTAGTGGAACTTTGATAGCGCATTGAAAAGTAACAAACCTGGTATCCTATTTACCTAGGTAAATTTAGAACCTAGGATGCAGATATGCAGGTATTTTCCACAGCAGATGTGCACTACAGTAAAATAGAATCATAGAATCATCAGGGTTGGAAGGGACCTCAAAGATCATCTAGTTCCAATCCCCCTGCCATGGGCAGGGACACCTCCCACTAGATCAGGTTGCTCAGACCCTCATCCAGCCTGGCCTTCAAAATGTCCAGGGATGGGGCTTCCACCACCTCTCTGGGCAACCTGTGCCAGTGTCTCCCCACCCTCAGGGGGAAGAACTTCTTGATGTCTAATCTGAATCTACCCACCTCTAGTTTTGATCCATTCCACCTAGTCCTACTACTACACAGCATCCTAAAAAGTCCCTCCCCAGCTTTCTTGTAGCCCCCTTAAGATCCTGGAAGGCCACAATAAGGTCCCCTCGGAGCCTTCTCTTCTCCAGACTGAACAGCCCCAACTCTCTCGGTCTGTCCTCATAGGAGAGGTGCTCCAGTCCTCTAATCATCCTCATGGCCCTTCTCTGGACCTGTTCCAGCACGTCCAGATCTTTCTTGTAATAGGGGCTCCAGAACTGGACATAGAGCTCCAGGTGGAGTCTCATGAGGGTGGAGTAGAGGGGGAGAATCACCTGGCCACGCTTCTCTTGATGCAGCCCAAGATCCCATTGGCTTTCTGGGCTGCAAGTGTTACTGACTTTCACCTCACTGCTCACCACCAGACATAGCTGAGGCCAAATGAGTTGTTATCAAAAAGCTCTGTCCTTTCCCACTTCATCAGCAAAACTCAATGGTACATTTCTTAAGTGGCTGTTTGTCATGAATATCCACTTTAAGTGTTGGAAACCTCAGAAGCTGCTATTCCAGTTGCTTATAATGTGCTCTTTGTTTTCTGTTTGGCTTATCTGGAAGCACAATGCAATCTGAAGGAAGCACACCCACTCCCTGATGTTTTCCTTGGGAGCCAGAAGCGTGTGCTGCAGCCTGCTGAGGCTCTTGCAAGGAGAAGTGAAGTGTGTGTGTTATGGAAGGTGCGGGGCACGGCGGTGGTGGGATGCAGGAAACTATACTCAACATTTAAAGGTTGCAGATCCAGAGTTATGACACTTTCTGATTTGAAATTGTGCAGCCCAAGTCTCGGGGAGCAAAAGCAAAAACATTCAGCTTGCCGTGCTTGACAGATGGCTTTTTAAGGCTGGTACACCTTGTGTTATGAGTACACCCAGTCTTCTGAAAGTTCAGCAGCTAAACTGAAACTAACCATTGTTCAAATACTTTTGTAATGAGAGAATCTTGTTTACTTTAACAGTTTCCCTTCCTAGCAGGCATGCTGTTTTTTCCCAGCCTGCAATGTTTCTTCTTTCTTTATAGCTTTTCCAAGACTGACATTATCCTTGGCTCCTTGAATAATTAATTCTGATTCCTTTGCACTAAGTTTTTACTAAGTTTTTATTGAAAGTTCTGGATTTTGTTTTGGCTATTGCTAAATCTATTAATAGAGAAACCTTAACTTTGTACATGGCTGGCTTGGGAGGCTGTATAGGTAGTCCAGATATAGAGTGAGTGTGTGTGTATATGTATGTGTGTGTGTATATATATAAAAAAAATAATACATATATATAGGGTGTGGGGAGTGAGATAAGAGTGAAATACAATGTTTAAATATTCTGACCTTGCAGACATGAGACACAACACCATAGTGTACATCATTAGCCATCCCTGTGTGTGGGCAAATGTGGGGTACCACAAATAAAAGCCTGATCTGGATCCAAACTCACACATCTAAGTGAATGCCTCTTTTAACAGCTCATCTGTGAGAGGATAGCAACCTCCTGCTAGGTTACTTAGAGCTGCTCTCTTTTCAAGATGCTGAGAGTCTGTTCTGAGCACCTTGATGCTCTTCAAAGCCCTGTGGGATTGTCCATACCTGTACTCTCAGCCTCCACTTGGTTTTTGCATATTACTTTTAATTTTCTGCTACATTCTCAAGATAACTCCAAGCTATCAAAGAAAACATGATAGAAACAATGATTGATTTCAATCATTGTATCCCCTTGCTGCTTCTGTTTTGTTTTTCTAAAGGGACCCATTTGTATACAGACACCAGATATGAGACTGTTTTGGAATCCCTTCAGACTCCATAAGGCTTCAATCTTGAATGCTGTAGTTGAAAAGCAATTTGTGATTTTGGTTCAGAGTCACAGGTAAACATCCTTGGACCCCTCTTCAGAGGCTGCTGAAAACTCAGTTTCAAAGCTCGTTTTGGAAGAGCTCTGATTTAATAGATGTCTCACAGTTTAAGGAGTTTTTTCTCTCTCTAAACCCTGAAGCCTTGTTTCAGATTTGAATTTTACTGAGGTTGTTAATTGAAATGCAGTTTGTGAACCATTGCTGACATCTTGTTCTATCTTGAGCAAAGCAAGTTTGAGACAAGGCTGTTTCTCTATTAAATAAACAAGCATTACTATTTCATTGATGCTTTCTAAACTGGAAAGGTCAGCCCCATTGTTTCTAAAGTAGTAGTATATGAATCTGAAACATAAACCATTAGTATCAACAACAAAACCCATGATGTAGTCAAGCATTTGTCACAATGAATGGAAAAATAAACAAGTTCTTCCCATAAGACCTCACCCAAGACCTCTGTGCTATTTAGAGAAAACTTCATTGAATTAAATAATCAGTTGGAATAATTCTAAATAAATAAGTTTCAATACTTCTTGGATTGTTCTGTGAATGCTATTTAAGAGATGATGGCTTCCTCAAAGGTATCTACAGAGTACTTGAGTTTTTAAAATGCTCTAATTTAGAGATTAAGTATTATAAGAAGGTCTCTTCAATCCCACTTTTGCACCATCTTAATATTTTAAATTTTTTCTAACTAAAAAAATCTTAGAGGAGTAAAAGATTTGTTTCTAGTATCTCATACTAATTCATCCTTTCAGGAGTGGGTAGTAATAACAGGAGAGAGGAGAAAAACCTGAAACCAGAAAATGGAAACTAGGCATTTGCAGTTTTCAGAAGCCAAGCTGAAATATTTTGACCTGAAATTGAAGCATTTTATTCAGTGGAAAAAAAAAAGGGGGGGGTAGGGGTGGGGGAACAACTCAGAGAAGGTCTGTAGGTGTTGGATGACTTCTGCTTGCACTCCTGCCTGCTATGGGTACAGCAGTCCTGTTTTCTTTTCATTCTTACCTTGTACAGAAAAATATTGTGCAAGACACAGAACTTTCATTTGACTGAATCTCCGACATTCCTGTTACACCTTTTCAGGGGGAAAAAAAAAAAAGTGAAAATATTTTACTATTAGAAATATGTAGAGTGACAGGTCTTTGCATTATAGCTTTTTTGATGCTTCTTTTGGTCATACAACTTCAGAAGAATAATTTGATGTAAAATTATTCATAAATCTCACAAATAAGTATTCAGCAGAAAATGGTAATGATGTAGGGAGGAATAGTGAGACTGCAGGGCACACCTGTATGGGAAATATTGCATATGCCCTCAGTTAGGGCAACCTCTGCTCCAGTGCAGGGCTTCTGGGAAGTTTGATGGGCTGGTGTCTAGAAAATCCTCAAAAACAAGGTTTAAAAGTGGTATCCTTTATTTTTCTGGGATTGAAAAGTTTCCTTGGTGGATTTTTAAGTCATAGAGCTGGTAGATTTTTGTCCCCTTCCCTTGTCATTCCCTCATCACAGCTACACGTTTATATTTACTTTTCAGAGTTCCTTTCATGGAAATTAAAGTAAGAAGGAATTTCTTTTTTTTTAAAGGCCATTCTTTCTAAGTCTTATTTTGGCTACTAGAAAAAAGTGTATTTGTCTAGAAGCAAAACAGAAGCAATGGGTATACTGGATTTTGGTTAAATATTGGTCCTTAGTCACTTAATATCTTTTGGTGGTCTCTGTGGAAAAGTTCCTATGTCAGAAGGATCTGTACCTGCTGGTGTTTGCTGGTAGGCTTGAATTTGAATAGTAGGCTTGCATTTGAGCTGCTAGAGAAGGCAAATGGGGCTGGTCTGTGCTGAGCAGGGGGTGCTCAGACCACCCTTTTGGGGCAAAAGTTTCAGAAACTGCTGCAGGAAAAGCTCAACTGAAGTGGGGAAAGAGTTCTCTCAACCTGCTTGGCAAATCCAACAATGAAGAGGGACAAGTGGGATGTCCTGAGTGCATCCCCATCCCACAGAAACCATGATCTCAGAGGGACTGTTACACCACTGCAATTGCTATTGGTGTCCTGCTCAGGGAATTCAGTGTTTGTATTGGCAAAGAGTTTGAGGAGTAGGCCATTGGAGATATAGGTTGTGGGGTGGCTTGTTTAGATGATGCTTCAAGAACATCCCAGTGGTTGTAAGACTATCATTAGGTTTAGAAGGATTTGGGTTGTGAGGCCAGATGAGTGAGCTCCATTTACTCACATAGATTTTATTATTTTTTTTAATCTTTACACCTGTTTGGTTGCATTTTCTACTTAAAGTCAGTACCGAAACAATCGGGCTTTTCATGTATTATTTTCATAAAGTGAATAATTTAAGTAAGAGAGTCTTGTAATGTTTCCATAATTAAATCTACGACCAATGAAGGCAATGCACTTGAAATTACATCTCTTCTGAAGTACCTTAGTACATGAGGACCTGCTTTTTGGGTTCATTCTTGAGGCTGTTTCACAAGCAGAAACTAGATGGCCTGGAGCTTATAAACAGCTTTGAGCATTAGCTCCATGCTTTGTTAGAACAGCATCCATCACGACAACGTCAGGGATGCAGGGGGGTGTTTTGTCTTATCTCCTCTCTCTCAGCAGTTGTGTGTTCTCATACCTAGACGGTTGGCTCATTAAAACAAGAGTGTTATTGCTGAGCAAAAAAAAAAAGAGAGACGCTGGGGTTTTTTTTAAGACTTGGATTTATAGCTGCATGTTGTAATCAGACATCACAAATTCTTTCACAAGAACTATAAAACAAGCTTTCTGCATGAGAAAAAAAAGGTGAATATGCTGTCCTGCATTAAACAATTGTGATTTTCTAGTTTAGTGCAAGCTTGAGGGGGGGAAAAGGGGACCTAGCAGTAAATCATCTGTGCAGCTCTCAGCCATAAAGTCTGAGCAGTCAAAACTGCCAGGGCTTGTTTGGATGACTTATTTCTAGGCAGGGGGGGGATGGAAGAAAGTTTATAACACAGCTGCAAACTTTTGCTGTCTCTAGTGTCACTGTTGTTTACATTACACGATAATGTGCTACAGAAACCTCCTTCCATTTCAAAGGTGACATTTTCCTCTCTGACCTTATTTTGAGAAGATTTCACCCAGCCAGCAGAGCAGAGATCTGGAGCTGCCTCTGCACCGGTCTACATTGGTCAGGTCTTTCAGAGAACTGGGGGTTTGGGAAGGGCTCCAGCAGCCAAGCCTGGTCAGGTGGGGTTGGAGATGGGGACAGACCTGTGGGTCTGACTGGAGTTTGGATCAGGCTCTTGAATGCTTCTCCAGGAGAGGTGGTGTGGGCCACTGTCCAAATCGGGTGACTGATAGAGTGATTGCTTTGTGTTGAGATTGGAAAGGAGGAAGGTGCCAGTTGGCTTGGGTGACTCTTGGATACCTCACCTGTTGGTCTGCAAAGGCTGCCAGCATTTTACACTCAATCATTATCTCCTCTCCATTAGGCTAAGGCTAAAATGCTTATTGCTTATCTCCATCAACAAAATTTGATCGAGGAAATTCATCACAATATTTCAAATTGTTATTACTGAAAACTGCTTACTGTAGTTGGAAGGACTATTCTCAGTAGAAGGCAATGCTTCTACTTGACAATGCAGTGATGTACTTGGTGTCAGGGCCTCGGGGAGCAGATCACAATGAGGTAGCATGCAGTAAAGTCACCTGTGCAGATTGTCACTGCCTGGATGAGTTGTGGAAATGCTGAAACAACATAAGAAAATCACTGCAGACCAGCAGAACTTGCCCAGAAGGGTGCACCTTGATACAAGCCAACTGACAAATTAGAGGAGGATAAATATGTCTTAAATGTGTTTTAGATGAGCAGCTTTCAAAATTGTGAGAATAATGTTAGAATTCACTCTTAAATTGTGGTATTTTGGGGGGAAATGGAGGAGATTAGGCCTGAATCAGGACTGGATTCTTCTTTCTTCTCCTGAAATTCTTTTTCCTCCCCCTTTTGTGTGTGTGCATGGTTATAAGAGAGACGTTCAGTATCCTGAGACCTCTAATGCTTGAGATGAGTATCTTTTAAATTAAATAGAACTCAGCTTGACCTGTCTCAAATTTCTTAATAGTATGAATTATACCCTTTAAACAATCTTAGACCTGTGGTTCCCCCTTCTCCCTTAATCTAAGGTATGATTAGTGCTTAATGGACCTTGAAAAGCACCTTTATTTATAATGGCCACAGGTTGCTCTTGTCTCGATTGGATCTCCAGTTTTCTGTTTTCTCTTGAAATGAAACCCAAAATAGTGGGACAAATACTTGGTTATTATGCCCATATATGCTACTTTTTTTTTTTCCTCTCAGAACCGCCTTCTTTGGTGAATGATTTAATATATATAACTTCATTTACGTCAAAAACAATGGGCTGCTTTATGCTGAGCAGTACTGATAATACAGTATCTATTACACAGATACACCAGGGGATCAGGTGCCAAGAAGCACTTTTCATGAAGGAGGACATCTGAATCCAGGACATTTATTCTGCATCTGAGGAGGTGCAGCGAGAGCAAGAGATAGCACTCTCACACTCACTACACTTTGCTGCACAAAGAGCTCATAAGCCCTCAAAATATCAGCCTGCATGAGGCAAAACTGATGATCTGCCATGTGCTATCTGCTGAAATCCAGGGATAAAAGAATCTTGACCCAGTGCTTTAAGAAAATCAACCCAAGCAGGCAAATACCCAAACTGTGGTTCCAGCAGTGTTTCTTCTGTTAAATAAAACCTTGTGGGTCAGACTCTAGATAAAAGCACTATCATTTATGTCTGTGCATCTGCTTATTGAGCACACTCACAAGGTTTTTCTAAGGAGCAATGTTCCAAATCACACAGTCTCTATCATACCTGCCTAACTCAACTAGACTAGAAAATGAGAGGTGAAGCTCTCGGAGCCTGTAGATGATCTCCTGGGACAAGATAAACAGTCATTACCTTTGCTAATGATGTGGAATCCCTGTGATATGCTAATCATAAAGTAACAGCACCCACATCAAACTACATAATCTATTCCTAAGAAATTTAATTACAGTGGGATTGCTGGTTTTCTCCACACTGGATCCTAATACAGGTGCTGACTGAAGCTGGGGCTACACTGCTCTTGGAAGTGGCAAGAAATTTCAGCAAGCCCAGTGATACAAAGTGCCCATAGAAAAGAAAAGAAGGCTCTGGAGGGACCTTATAGCAACCTTCTAATACCTGAAAGGGGCCTATAGGAAGGCAGGGGAGGATCTGTTCATAAGGGTTTGTAGCGATAGGACGAGGGGTAATGGTTTTTAAGCTAGAAAAAGGTAGATTTAGGCTAGACATTAGGAAAAAGTTCTTTAATATAAGGGTGGTTGATCCCTGGAACATGTTGCCCAGAGAGGTGGTGGAGGCCCCATCCCTGGAGTCATTCAAGAAGAGGCTTGATGGGGCTCTGAGCAACCTGACCTAGTTAGAGATGTTCCTGCTTCTTGTAGGGGGGTTGGGCTAGATGACCTTTGGAGGTCCCTTCCAACCCAAACCATTCTATGATTCTATCAAATCTGGGAAAAGCAGTAATGATCTCCAGAGTCTCTGTCTAGTTACTTAATCAGAAGACAATCCTTTTCAATATATTGTTGATTGTTTTGAATGATGCTCACAATAGCTGCTCACCTGGGTAGGTAATTTTCAGCTGTGCTAATTTTCTTGTAATTAGAACCCCTATGCCTGGATACTCTGTTTTCCATATTTCCCATCACCATAATATCTAATGGCAGATTTAAAAAATAAAAAAGAAGCTCTAATGGGATTTAAGTGCCTATGAAGCACGGATTTTTATGCTCATCTTACTATTAACACGTTCAAGGTGGTTGCTTTAATTTTATTTATTTTATTCCCCCCAGCCTCTTTCAAAACAGAGCTAGTGTGCTATCCTTTTTTCCCTGCTCTGTGCCAAATCCTGGAAGGTGACTTAATCTGTCGAGAGTCCCTCTCAATCACTGTGCTTTAAGCTTTAATACTTGACTCAATAGATAAATATTCAAAAACAGAGCAATTTCTCAGTGCTTTTTAACTAAGTTAAGCAGGGTGACAAGGCCAGGGAAGTTTTGATTTCAGAAGATCAAGATGGAATGTGGCTCATTGTGCAAAATGAAGGTGGTGAAAAATTACTGACTGTGCAACGTATCCAAATTTACTTAAATATATTGCCAAATTATAATAATTTAAATCCTCCGTGACTGAAAGCTCTTTCAAAAGTGTTCTCTATTTTTAGTTTTACAGATCATTATTGCTATTTTAGAATGTTCTAATATTACATTATTTAAGTCCATGAAGTAATTACGTTGGTAGGCAAAAATTGCAAGGAAGAATGAGTCAATTTAAACTATGTCATTTGATAAGAATGAATGGAGAAATAGAAAATATTTATCCGTGTATAATATCTTCTTCTCAAAGGACAACTAGAGAAGCAACCTGGGGAGATTAAAGGAATGTGAGTCAAGTAATTAATGGCTACAGTAGAATGCAAAGTGAAATAATGATTAAGAAATAGGAACTACAGATAGTAATATAGAGAAATATGCAAAGCTGTGGAGAATAAAGCCTTTTACCTCTCTGGATTCATTCTTACATTCCTAGAGCTCCTAACACTTGATGGGATGCTGTCCTATTCTAAATTCTCCTCTTCTCCTACTAGTGATGGCTATTTTTTCATTTTAAAATTTTAGGCTAAAATATTTAGAGGTTAATCATACAGATCTCTGATGCTTGGTGGTATTTAAAACAATAGTAGCTCAGTACTATATTTTATAGGCACATGTGTTCATCCCTCAGAAGATGGGGCAATTATGCTGGCATGACTTTAATGATTACACCACATCAGATAGTTCAGAAGCAGCAGAAGATACTAATTTCTATTACTTAGTCTTATTTAAGAGCTAAAAGCTCTGTGCAAGGTCATGGAGGTGTTACCCAAGCTTGAACCTTTTCAGGTCAGATTTGGGGGATAGAGCCTGAAAAGAGGCACTTGAGAGCCTCTGAAAATTGGCTGCCAGAAACAATGCTGTGAAATCTCTGTAAAGAGTTCTGGTTTTGTATCATAAAATTTAGTGATATCCTCTAACAACCCACTGGATAGATGTTTACATGTGTATATTTGTGTATAGATATTTATATTCTAGCTTATATAGCAAAGAAAAATGACTCTCTTCATTGCTTACTACTGATATTTGAGGTATTTGAAGTATTTTTTGCACTGCTGTTTTAAAAATAATGCTTAAATTGTTTACACAAAAATTACTGATAAGGCCAAGGATTTTATTTTCAATGCTCACTGAAAAATGTGAAAAATGTATATCTGACTATTGGGACTACCCACATTATCCAGTAAGAGGAAAAAAAAATAAATCCTTTCCCATCTTCCCCAATCTTATATGAGAAACAGACCAAGGATTCTGTGATACCTATTGTCAGTCTGTGGACAGGGAATTGGACAGCTGGGTGCTCTATCTATATTATGTCCTAGATCCTGAGTTCTAGCTTTGGATTTAATAACTTTCATTTTTATTATTCATTAAACAAAATTAACACAACGAAATCAACTTAAACAGAGGTTTAACTTTGCTATTACTTGTGCAAGAAGCCCCTATGGAAGTAACTTAATTCTCCAGATTAGGATATAGTTAGAACAAATCCTTGAAGAAGAATAGAACAGGGTTTTGTAAATAAGATCTGCCCCTGAACACCCAATGCTATTTGTCTAGGGATGAGCACTGAGCTGCAGGAGGTCTGTTTGGAACCCTCAGCCTGAATTGTTTTACCCCTTTAAGAAGAAAATCTAGTTGTGAAGGAATCGTAGCCTGGGTGCATAGGAGAAAGGTTGGAAAAGCTTCACTGTCGTCATTTTTGTTCTTATGCCCAAAGACTGTACCAAATAAATCACAAATTTTTTGTCTGTTCCACTCTTAACTTTCTGGATCAAGGCTGTGTTCAGCTCAGGTTGCAGACAGAAATGCTGGCCATGGGGTTGCTGAAACTCATAAACAGGACTTGTGTTTGGGATCAAATGATTTCAGCTTTAACCCACTTGGACATAGCACGTGCCTGACTATTTGCTAATTACTGCGATTAGTATTTATAAATACTACTTTCTTGATTTATAATTTGATTTCTTTATGCCTTCATTACTCCTTGAGTTATCTCGATGACTTCAGCAGGTTTACTCAGGAGGCAAAGTACTAATTTTTAAGGGTGAAGGTTTCATGGACTGAGTTACTTCTTGTTTACGTAACTTGGGTTTTGTGACTCTAAACTCTCAGTTGTTTGATATTTATCATGGCAGTGACTGCAGTTAACACAGAAATAACCTCTTCCTTGTCATGAGGCTGTCAGTGATGAATAAACATGGCACGACACAAGCTAGGAGCATCATACCTCTTGTGGTGCTTTATTTTGCAAAATAGTTATGGGGTTAGAGCAGTGGGCTGGTGCATTTTGTGCTTTTGTGTTTTGTCTGGTGTTAGTTGCTTTCCAAATTTACATGTATAAAAAAAAGAAAGAGATATGTATATGCACACATATAGATTTATATATATCCTTCTGATCCCTAACATTCTGTGATTCTTCTGTGATTCTTCTGTGATTCTTCTGTGATTCTTCTGTGATTCTTCTGTGATTCTTCTGTGATTCTTCTGTGATTCTTCTGTGATTCTTCTGTGATTCTTCTGTGATTCTTCTGTGATTCTTCTGTGATTCCTATATATATATAGAGAGAGATCTCTATATATCTATAGGTATATAAAAAAGGTGTATATACATAAAGACTAAGAGTAGTGTTGTCTAAGAGATGGTTAACACCTGATGTGCTGTGCTCTGTAGTTCTCTGCTACACACCCTTCTGTTGGTCTGACCAACCACCTCCAGATATTTATTTTTTTTTTGGTGGGTTTGTGAACAATCCAGGGATGCTGTTACAAGGCTGTGGAGTCCTTCACACCTTATATGGATACTGCAGCATCAGTATTAGTGTAGGGTTTTGCTGACAGATCTCTGCTCTGCTGATGGTGAGAGGTCACACATTTCTAGCTCTTGGCTTGCCCGATGAGAGACTATTGAGGTTGAAAGAAGAAAGATTGAAGGAACCACTTTTCCCAGATTGTTCTCTCGTTGAGGACAATTTCCTAAACAATCTTGCTGCTCTTAATGAGAAAAGCCAACGTGTTTATTGTAACCTGCTTTGAACTGTTAGCAGCTCCAGAGGAGGGAGGTCCTCGAACAGAGCCCGTCTTGTGCCAGCAGGAGAGCGAGGGGGCTGAGGTACAGGAGCAGGGCAGGGAGGGAGCAGCGCTAATAAAAACACTGCAAACGAAACGTTAGCGTGGGGTGGTGAAAGAGCTCAATTTTATTTTGTTTTCACACATTAGGTTTTGCTTAAAGCAGACAAGTACCAGGGAGAGCGTTCTGAAAAGGGGCTTTGTATAGGAGCCGGGGCTCTATCCATCAGATTTGTCATTTCAGGAATGCAGCCAGATGTATTGACTTACTAGCAATTGCATTGGTGCCATCTGGCCTGCTGGAGGTTGTGTTAAAGATGGAAAAAGCTGAGCAGAAAGAAATGAAATTTGTTCATCATGCCATTACCCTAGCTGCTTATTTAAAGAGGGGGCGGGGGGAAAAAGTAACTTCTTGGCAGGGGGTATGCTGTTTGAAAATAAAATATGAAGTTTTAAGGACTGCAAGGTTCACAACCAAGCTCTGATGTTTATATGTGGACTTGAAAGCTGGGCCTCACTGCTATCATTTTGTGTATTTTTTTTTTTTAAATGGAAAAATGCTTTCAAATCCTACTGTTCAGAGTCATAGAGCAAAAACCACCGAGACGCCTGCCTGGCTCACTGCAATAGGTATATTTATTAAATCTCAGTTCTCCCCAGGACTAGTTTATCTCTCTGAATTGCCACCTCCTCTCAGGAGCTGAGGTTTGTAGTTGCTGTACTTGCTATTACTGACCTAGAAATGTCTTCAGAACTTTTGAATAATTTCTTTTCAAACTTCTCAGCATTGTTTTCTAAGCAGAACTGCTGTTCTCAGTGTATCAGTAGCAATAATGTATTCTTTATTTTAACACTGACATTCTTAAATGTATTTATTTTAATCAGTAAATGTCAGGTCTCAAGTATTTCCGAGCATTTCATTTAGCAAGATGTTTTTCTTAATATAAGCAGGATCAAGGCTAGTGTTAGCATTTGTTGACAGAATAGGAGCAAAAGCTTTTTCAGTATAGAAATGCATTATGGCTATAGTTTGAGAAATGCTCCCCAGCCTTATAGAGATATGATTTTAAACATGTTTATATTCATATTTAATTCTGAGATCAGTCTTCTTGAATCAAATACTGGAGGCTGCCACCTTTCCATGAAGTGATTCCATTTGTTGCACCTATGAAATTGTCTGAACAACTTCCTGCTGGAATTAATGAAAGTTGGACTGACTCCTGTAAGAACCCATGAAGCAATTACTAGGTATTTTCAATCTTTGTTGAATGTCAGAAGAAAGAATTAATTGCTGGAAAGTAAAACAATATAGGTGCTAAATTAGATTATTTTATATAGTTCTTCAGCATTCTTTCATAGACATACCAGTTAATTTACTGTCACAATGAAAGTTGTTTACAATTATTGACAAAAATGATGAAACAAAGGACCAGAATCTTTTTTTATATATATACATTTTTCAGTACTACTTTTGTTTCCACCATTTAAGATAGAAAGCTCTTGAGGGTGGGGAAGTGGAACTTTGTAAAATGCTGAACTACTTGTGGGTGAAGTCAGTGTTCCTGAACACGTTAGAAGAATACATGATAGTTTTAGGATTTCTGCAACCATGAAACCTCTGTTATAGCACTGCCAGGGTCTTCACTGTGGGGTTTTTTCCAACAAGATGAGAAATGCTGGCACCAACACTGGAAAAGTCAACAGTGACTAAATACCCTTAAAAGAAGATGTAATGTTCTTACTCACAGCAAGACATTGAGCTGCGTAAAAAAAAAAAAAAAAAAGGCCCAATTCAACCCTCATTGAAGGACAGGAGAAAGACTTTTGTCCACTGTAGGGGAAGCTGGTTTGTGCTTTCTAAGGAAGGTCTGAGCAGCATCATCTGGGCAGGAGCATTAGCTGGTACTGCAGTGTGCTCACACCTCCACAGCTATAGAGAGCACTGAGCTCGTTCAAGATTACATCTAAATGGGGTTGGACTGTGAAAAACCCTCATGTTTGGATCATCTCAGATAACGTGCCTGCTCCTCCTGCATTTAGAAGAGTGCTTATCATATCTGTGACAGCCTTCATTTGTTTTCTGTGGTGAATACAGCCCATTCCCCTGCATCAGGATGGAGCAGCACGACCTGAGCTGATAAAGTGGCTTTGGGGCTGCTCCGAGCAGCTGCTGCTTCTGAATGCCCTGATATGTCTGCTGAGCACTGTGGGGTTTTGTTGCCACTCAGTTTTCAGTAATTTGTGATATTCTGGGAAGTAGCTTAAATAAGGTTGTTGTGTTTCGTGTTGTTTTTCCCTAGTAGAAATTTGTATCCTAGATTATTCCTTCAATGGATTAATTAAAGGACTTAATCTCTATGCCTTTTATTTTGTAAATTCAGATTGTTGACATTATGATTGTTAACTGTAATCTTATGATTATAAGCAGGAAGGAGGGAGGGTTCAGGAGTATGACACACAGGACAAAATGCTCTCCTGGCCAGGAACCGCACACTGAGCGGAACAGCGAGGGTACAAAATATTCTGGGAAAAGAGAAATATTGCCATTTCTCCACAGGGAACCTCTGCCCATGCAGAAGTTGCCACCAGATATTGGCAGCCCTGCCAGGAACAGAAACATTTCCAAAACCCTGTGGATAAGTTGGGAAGGAAAGAAGGTAAACCCTAGGTTTGAAAGATTAAAGAAAAAATGAGAATTCTGATAAGAGTCATCAGATTTACATTATATAGGGGATGTTGTAAAATTGATTTGGGAATAATAATTTTCCTCCCTACATTTCACATTCTTATCCAAGTGAACTAGAAAGTAGTCCAGCTTGCTTGAAATAGGAGAGATCTTCAGCAGTATGTTATGTTTACATATTCAATCTATAAGGATGCAAAAGTATTATGTGCATGAGATGTGAGCTTACATATATAATGTGTGTAGGTGTTTTTTTTAGGTGTGGAATTACACATATTGCATTTTTAAAGCATATTGAGTAACAGCAGCCACTCACTGGCTCACTTAATAATGCTAATGTGAGCAATAGAACTATAGAAAAACAATAAACAAATGAATAAACAATGTTAAATAACAATGCTAACAACATAAAGCAGTAAATCTTAAACCATTTTTATCATACATTTAGTGTATGTATATTTTATATACATGCACAAATGAAACACATACCCTCTGTATTTTTTTTACCAATATAGCATCCATAAGATAAAACAAGAGTAGTAAAATGGGGTTGGGGGAAGGCAGGAAAACTTTTCTTCCTCCCTGCCTGGAAGGTATTATTGTTTGATTTCTCTTTTTACTGCACTTGTAGCACCCAGTACAGAGAAAGTAATATGGGTTTGGGGAAGTTCATTGTACACGGGGAAAATTGAAGAGAAGACCATGTGCAAAAATTCCTTTTAAAAGTTTTTAGGAAACCTGGGGCAGCACAATGTGTCTATGTAAATGTTTAAACCAAGCACAGCATTTTAGTAGCCTTGGATAACTCTGGAATCAGTGGATGTTTTCTTCATGAGTATGAGAGCAATTCTTTGTCTGGTTTTTATTAACACAAACAGGCTAGTGGTAGTGACATAGGTAGTGACATAAGGTGTATTTACAATAAATAATGGACTGCTGAAGGGGAGAACTGTGCAAAGGACAACTTTCATGTGTACTTTTTGGTGATGCATGACCTACTCTTACTCCACAGGCCTTTTATCATCTCTACATGAAAGGAAAACACGTTTTAGCCAAGATCATGTGGACTTGATAGCTCTATCTTTGTGGCCTTTTCTACAGTACTCCCCAATGGGCTGATAGTAACATGTAGTCAACCACCTTTAGGCTATTGTTGGGTCAAGTAGGACAAAATGTAGTAGTTTCAAAAACTTAAACCCCCTGTATAGGTGACGAGAAATAAAAGCAAGTATAAGTCCAGGCAAAACATCTAGAGGTGTCCAGCAGTTCCAGTGGCAATCTGAGGGGAATTGAATGTCTAATTCCAACGTGGTCTCCACAGACTTGTTGACAGCTTGTGCTGTTTCTGCTCTTGTTGGATTTCTGCGCTTTTACATAGAATTCCTCTGCCCATGAAGGTGTGTCCAAGTCAGAAACCTTAAAACATGTAAAAGAAGGTAAGACAAAGCTCTGCTAGTTTAATTCTGAAACTCCCCTAAGAAATGAATCCAATGAGGTCAATGAGGAGAAGGTCCTGGCACCACCCCACTGTGTGGGAAATTGCACTCACTTCAGGTGCAACAAGACTTTGTTCCTTCTACTTGGAAGAGTGAAGCTGCAGTTCTTTGACAATACATTGGGTTTTGCCAACTCCATAGTTCTAATATGAAAAATTCCCTTTGTGTATTAGGGTTAAAATTAAAAATTCACAGCCTAATGAGAGATAGACCCAAGATCTGTCACTTCTGTTATGCTGCCAAGAGCAGATCCTGAAATGTCTGCACTTTTCTTTCTCCTTGCTAAAGTTCAAGTTCCAATGTTAAATGGTTTATCATGCTTAGGTGATGTACTCAATTTACTCTTTTTAGAGGTGTTGCTTGCCTTTTTTTCTAGTTAACCACTCTACTACTTGCATTTAACAGTCACTGACAGTAGTGCTTTGAATTTCAGGAGATGTAATTACTCTTATTCTTATGCTGTTCTTTATCCCCACAGCAGTGATCAGTTCAGAATGCCTGTATTAACTGTAAAGCCAACCTTAACTTTGTGACTAAAAGGAAAGTAATTCGATGATGTGCACACAGACCTATGGAGCACGTGTGTACACACATAAACAGAGGAGTATCATGTGGAAGCTCTTAATGAAACCCTTATGATATGAGTGATACTCAAGTTGCAAACACTCCAGCTTATCCGTTGTGTGGTAGGTGATAACAACTCTGCAATTCAGTCAAGGTAGAAAAGCAGTTTTAGTCAACATAATGCCCAAAAGCAATTTTCAAATTATTCCCTGAATTCCAATCTATAGTAATCTCCAAATTGGATTATTTTGCAAATCCAGATTCCAGTTTGTTTTGGTGGTTTTTAACCATTAGTGCCACATTTTGTACCACTTCAAGTCCCTCTGTTTCAGCATGTGGTCCTTGGGTGTGTTGTAGAGAAAAGGTAATAATTTCCTGAGCAGTGGATATAGAAACATGACATGGAAAACAGGGATAGACAAATCCATTATGACATATGTAGCATGAGACTGGGATATCATAGAGATTTGTTTGTAGAGCCACACGTGGTGGAGGAATGATTAGGGGAGCATTATTTGCTGTATCTTACACTAAGAGAAGTTCAAGGTACCCAAGTAAATGGCTGCCCAGCAGGTTTACAACACACTTCATACATACACAAGATATTGTGGAACTAAAAGCATCTAGGATTTTAAAAACACTGTGTATCCAGACAGGTGCATTGGTGTCTATTAAACATGATGCCTGGTAGCAGTCTCTGGCACAAGCTCCACCAACCATTGACTTCTAGAAGGAGACAAGAAACACTCTATCTTTGTTTCATATTTTTCTGTTGGCCAACACTTCTGGTTGCTGTTTCAAATTATATGAGCTTCACTTGACTGAAAACCTTTAAGGCTTTTCTTCATGGTGAGAGAACTTCCAAACGTGTGAATGGGCTGGTCTTGAGTTCAGTGCAGAATGTGGCCATTCTTTCTTGGCCTTTTCTTCTAAAATATAGAACTCCCTCAAAGATGGGGAACTTGTATTTTTCCTACCAACAGTGCCACAGGCTTCCCCACATCTGTACTCCTACTTTTTCTAAAGACTGATATGTAGTTGAGGAGGAAAGCATCCCTGTATCACTTTTTTTTGTCTCATTTTTCTCTTATTTTCCTGTGGATGGGAAACAATTGTCCTTAATTATCTATGTATGATGGCAAATGCTGCTCAGCTCTTCCCTTCTCGTGAAGTACCCACAAGGAAATTCCAGCCTTTCTCTATTGCAATTACTGTATCAAACACTAACAGAAGAGTATCAATATAATTCTGAAAGACACAGTTTTACTATCCTGACATAAAGGCCTTAGACTATCAAAATCCTTCTTTAACCATGCCAGGAAAATAATTGAAAGCATATTTAGCTGTATGGATGTAGAAACCTAGAGGAATTTTGTTGGGTCTTGTGGTTAGCTAAGGAAAGATGTGGAGAGACATTTAAACCAAGTGTTTGTACAAGTCATTCATGTTCCTGAAATTTGAGAGAATACATTTAACAATAGCACTCATTTTAAAAACTGGATGCAATGTTCTTTAGGATTGTTCTTGTGTGCCTTTAGCTGCCTCTAATATTTTTGGAGGGAGAATTTTGGTCGCTGTTCAGGATTTGTTCAGGGAAGGCAGCTTGGACCTTTTTGAAGTTGATGCTCTTCTATCTTGACCACAATCAAATGCCCTTCAGTTAATGTTTCAGCTTAGCTGAGATTCTTTCATTTCCAAGCAGAATGTCTCTCTAAGTGTTGCGGTCAATGCAAACTTTCCCTTCAGATCAAAGTCTATAGGCTGGCTCTGTTATCACCTGACAACACTATCATTGGGAATATTAAGCTGTCAACAGCAGATCTGAAGGAATCATTTTCCCAATCTGCAGTGAATTAGAGAAGATGGGAGCCTATCACACATAATAGTCTTTCCATTTTCCAAATCTGTGTCTAATTCTAATAATTTCAATCTGCCCTCAGACTGGATTTCCCTCTTGTTTTAAATCATGCTCAAGACACCTTTTAATGGCTTAGTTATAAGATTTGTAACAATTTAACACATCTGTGTATGTATTTATGTTATTTTTTTTAGATGTATTTAAATCTGTATGTGCCAAGCCTATGTTTGGAGAGGGTGGTGTCTTTGCTGAAACACTCAGCACTGCTCTGTTATATATCTTGCACTTTCTTGTTGCATTCCTGATGAATATGTTGTTTGCATGGCTTTCTGCTAACACACACATCATCTCGGGCTGAGTGTGGGTCAGTGTCAAGTGGGGCAGGATTAGGATGTGGGAGGTTGTTAGCATTAATGCTTAGCTGGTAGGATTAGGATAAAGCTATAATTGAACAGTTCAACCAACCTGGGATTCATCAAGAGATTTGCAAAAGTGCATTACAGTGGTCAATGAAAGGAACTTTTAAACCATCAAGGCGATGTCATATTGCAGAGCTCTAGTTGCAAAGTGGCAGGGTTAAGCACTTGTCTCCTCTTGCACATACAAATGTAAGATTCTTTGCTGGTTTTGGCATCACAATCTGTGTTTCTGGATGTTTAGAGACAGTGGGACAATGAGACATGAAAAAGCATTTTGTTTGAGAAAGTTCAAAAGAATGGCAGAGATACAATAGTATTTAATGAAATCCCATTAGAGAGATACTATCTGGTGGAATTTGAAGAGACTCAGGAGTGATTAAAAAAAGTTTTTTAAAAAAAACTCTCAAAGGACCTTTAAAAAACATATTTTAAAATGAGTAAAAAAACTCCAGCAATTTACTATTTGCAGAGAAAGTTTCACATATTTCTCTAATCCTGCTATTTTTTGGCCAGGAAGGTGACGTTGTCTAGAGCAGATCCATCAAAATATATAAATCATACATAGGCTTTGTGGTGGTCCTCTGGGCAGGGCTGATAGGTGATAATACACCATAAAGATGGTCCTCCTACCCTTGAGAGGTCATCCCAAACCTATAAAGGGTGATACTGTTAAAAAGCCCTCAATGGTGATTAAATTACTAAAAATTGCATCCTGTTTTCAGCTAAGTCTGCATTCCAGCCACCACGTAACTGGCATATGTTAGTGTAGAGAGAGCGATTTCATTGTGCAATTTGTCTTGGCTGTGCTCATTTTTCTGGGGGGAGGGAAAAATGGTATTGAAAGAATAGCTTTGGATGATATCATAGCTATGACTAAGATTAAAACTGCTCCCCTGTGGGGTGTTGGTGGGATTTTTGCTCTATCAGCTTCACGGACATATATATTCGTGCTGTCCTGGCAGTGGGCCAGTTTCTATGATTGTTTTATTGGGTGTCCAGTGTTATTAAGCCTCTCTGTGTTTTTTTCCCCTTTCACTTTTTACTTCTGAACTGCGATTCTGTACCTAGTTTGCATTACTTTATGTTGGGTTTCATGTGCCATGTGTCAGCTGAATTACAGATCCGACCTAAAGATTCAAAGCCCTTTGAATTTTTGGTGGTTATATTGTATTTACTGCTTGATCATGTGAGATCAAGGAATTTGACAAGTTTTCCATATCTGAGGACACCTGTACATAGGATAGATTGAAAAAAGCCTGTAAAAATCCAAAAAGGGAACCTTTAGGGCTAACTAGCAATACAATTGATACTGTGCTGTATAACAATCCTCTTGTGTTCTGGCTTTTATGTGCATTCAGCAATTGCATTATTCTGTTGATTTATGAGGACAAAAGTCTATTCTTTATCTGTGAAAGACATAACATAGATAAGTCTTGATGCTGTCTCAGGAGAGCTAGAAGGGTACTGAAATACACAAATCATTAATAAATTATCATCATAATAATGTCAAGTTTCTATATGCTAGTCTCCATGAAATCCAGACTGGGCTTGAGGTTGTAATAATATGTATCTTTGCTTAAAGTCTTAAAATACTTTTACTGTGGTTTATATTTAATTTAGCCACACTGAAGTATTTCTAAGGTTCAATAAAAATAATGTAATGATGTGGGCTGTATTCCATTCCCAGAAAGTATGAATTTCTAAAGATTCAGCAGTATCACCAAATCTGACATCTTACTTTTCATCGGTTCTTGAGTCCTGCACGGGCCACCCATGAAGCTGTCCAAATGTTGTGCAGAATTTTGTCTGAGGCCTTTCTGAGCTGCTTTTCATTGGTTGTAGAATAGGTATATCAAGTACAATTCTTTTTTTTTTTGTTTTCCTGTAAATCACAGATAAGAGAGAGTTGTGGATAACTTAATCCTGCTCTTCCATCCAGCTGAAGTCAGCAGAGTGAAGATGGTGTAAATGGGCTCAGGATCAGGCTCTTAGTCATGATAAATTTCTTTATGCTAGTGGCAGTATGTTCAGAATGCTTTGAAGTGCTGGTTTGTCAGAGTTCACAACAGTTCATTTCAGCTCCAAATAAAATATTATCTGACTTTGCTGGCTTTCCAGCACCAGTCGGTGTAACAGTAGAGCTGTTCTAATTCGTTTTATGAATCCAGTCTTCTTACACTAGGTTCTTTATTGGAATTCATACGGAGCTTTCTTTAAACATAGATTTTCACTGAAGAAAAACAAAAGAGTGTTTATATAAGACAATAGGGCAGACATCATTTACTGTATAGGGTTGATTTTGAGTTTATGCAACTAAGACAAAGGGAAATGAACACCCCCATGTGGTATAACCTCTGCAAGAGTGTAGCCTTGTTATTTTAAGGCTTGAACTGCCATACCTTTTAAAGTTTGAATTATTGAGGAATAGACTCTACAACATGTACTTTGTTCTACAGAGTGCAAGCACAATAGTTTCCTTATGTTTTTTTTTAATTTAGAATACGTTCAAAGCAAGACAACTTCCACCTCTTCTGAAGCAGTTTGAAATGTAGGATAGATGTTGTTTAACCTAGTTCTGAGGCTTAAAGAACTCTTCAGCAGTTGACATTTTTTTAAGTGTCTAACAATGTAAGTAGCAAGGCTTAAAATAAGCCCAGTTGCTGAGCAGAATCCCTTAAACATTCACTCTTTAATTCTGATGTCTCTATCTTCTTTCCTTCTCATCGGCTGCTCTGTGAAATTCTGAGTGAAATAGCCCCTTGGGGTTCTTTCAAAGATTATGAAGCTGTGTGCAAGAAGTGGTGAGGACAAGGAGGAATTTCAGGACTCATGTACATGAGGAGGATCCCATGGAATGCAACTTTTACACTTTTATCTTCCAAATCCTTATTGCTTTGGGGTTAAGAAGTGGTGTCATAAGGTAATCAGTTAAAGCTTAGAAAATTATAAACTAAACTGTTTGTTAATAGGATAAAAAGGAAACTTTCCCTTAATACATTAGTAGCAACAAAATATATACCTGATTGCAAAGAATATATCTATTATATATCAGAATATATAGCTATTATATGCTATATATCTATTATATATAATATAACCCCACAGGACTGACCTCAGCACAACACTACTACGAAACTAAAGTAAATCCAAAGAAATTAGTGAACAGTGTCTACAAGATTAAGAACTTTTCTCTTTTTTTTTTTTTTTTTTTT
>VYZX01010461.1:309549-348357 GCA_013401335.1 Brachypteracias leptosomus
AAAAAAAAAAAGAAAACCTAAATGATAGGAGAAGAAATATGAAAAGAGCTAATATTTGGGAGGGGAAGGATAGCTATAGTTGTGAGGCATAAAGATGGTTTGGGTTTGGTGTAGACCAGACTGCCTGTCTCTGTCTTCCAGTTAATTTCTTACAGTTGCTCAAGTTTGATCATTCTGATATAAGAAAGGAGGAATGAGGTAGGAAAGAGGTGCTTGGTCTCTTCTACGAAGAGTCCTCCGAACCTCTGCCCTTCCTTTGGGTCTCAAATAAACTGGGTCTTCTGCCTGCAGGTCATTAGCTTATCTTGAATGCCTTTCTGCATGGAGGTCAGGGTATGTCTTTATGGGTAGCTCTGAATTGAACATCCAGCTCTGATAGTGTTTTGCCTCATCTGATTCAGTACCAACTACATAAACAATATTTGAATTAGAAATGCTGTACATACATATATAAGATTTTCCATTGTGAATATTCTTAGAACCTTAATAGGGTAAGTGGAAACCTGGAGAGGTCATCATCTAGTCCCAAAGCAGCCAGCTACTGCAAACCATTCCTGACAGTTTTGCCTAATTGCTAAAAAAAAAATAAAATAAAAAAGAGGGTGGGGGAAATGGATATTTAATATTCTCTCCTGTTCAAGCCAGAGTCAGACTTCACACCCTGTGTTGTATTCCTCACACATAGAATTATAGAATTGTCCCCATGGGCAGGGACACCTCCCACTAGATCAGGTTGCTCACAGCCCCATCCAGCCTGGCCTTCAAAATGTCCAGGGATGGAGCTTCCAGCACCTCTCTGGGCAACCTGTGCCAGTGTCTCCCCACCCTCCTGGGGAAGAACTTCTTCCTAACGTCTCATCTGAATATTCCCACCTCTAGTTTTGGATACGACAGCCCCTATTTGTGCTTCCCAACAAGTCATGATGGAACTCATCTATCCTCTGAGACAGATATAGGTAAGAAAGGTGGAAAGGCAATGGCTGACTAGCATCAGTCAAATGATGTAGCCTGCAGCCATACTGCTAACAGATTACCAGCTAAAACATTATTTTGGTTAATAGGGAATAGATCATCTGGTTTAACTGACACACATTGTCCTTCCCCACAGGCAGGAGATGTCTGTTTATGAATGATGATGAAGTAATACCCCAAGCAAGCTAAGCAATGAAGCCAAAGTTTTATTGAGCTTTCTCACAACTGAAAATTTAAATCTAGAGAGGAAATGTTTATAGGCAATGTTTTATTAAAGGGTTTCACAGCATCTATCAGTGCTTCAACTGTTACCAGGTAACTAGAGATATATGAACTGAAATTCTGTAGGGAGTGTGCATTTTTTTTTTCACAAATAATGCTGAGTTTCCTCAGAAAACGGGTGGGTTCTGAAAATCCATTTTACAAATCAGCTTCAGGTGGATGATTTGTTGCTGAGAATTTGCAGATGTGAGTCTTAAATATATAGAAGTCATGCCTGCTTTGTGTGGAACGAAAGAGCAATCTCCCAATTGTTCTTCTCATAAGGGCTGAACGCTCAAACTCTGCCTGCATCAGCTGCCTCCCAACCAGCTTCAGCATGTTTATTTTTATCCAGCAAGAGACTGAAAGTTTCATTTTGAGAACTTCAAACAAAGTATAAATCAAGATAGTTTAGTGATAGAAAACCTTGGCTGGGGTCTTCTATTGGCTTTTACATATGAAGTACAACATGAGGGGGGTTTTTTTTATGGGCACAAATGTTATTTTTCACTAGCTGTCAGGAATGGCCTGTTTCAGCTTCTCGTACAATTGACCATTGTGATAAGTCAGTGAGTTTGTCCTTTTTATCCATTAGACTGAATAAACACTGGGATTTTGTTCATCTTTTAAATCCATTATATGACATTTCCCAGAGGAGGTAAGCTTTTTATTTACTTGCGTGGCAGCTCTTTGAAATATGACATTTTGAATCATCTTCTTTTTCCCAAAAGTTTCCAAGCAACCAAGAATTTGTATTTATAAGTAGGTTTTGAGGGCTAAAAATTCCTTAATGTGAAGACACACTGTAAGTTTAATTAAACAGAGGGCTACTACAAGATTAGATCAGTAGACTGTTTATATCAGCAACGCTTTCCAGAAAAAGTTTTGACAACCAACTGCTGAAAATAGCTGAAGAAAACTCCCAATGAAAGCCAGAAGGAAAAAAAAAAAAGTATCCCCAAGACTAATTCACTCAAAACTAAAGAAGGACTAGCTGAAGACCCTACCACAGCTTAGATTAATGCTGGTCTCTTTGTGGAATAATTTCTTTTGATGATCTAAGGGAGCTGTCTTGATGCTTTATATACTTGATATTTTATATCTATTTAAAGCTACACCAAATTTGAGCGTGAAATACTTTTTCAATTTGAAACAAGCCCTGGATGTCGATGGTACAAAGAAAAAGAGATTTCAAAGAGAAACAAATATAATATTTCCATGTGTGATGGGTTTTTCTTTGGTACAGTCTTTGAAAAGTTAAGACAAAAAGAGTAAGGACGTGCCACAGAAGACAAATACATCATCAGGAGCTACCAAAGGTCCAGTGATACTGTCGTTTTGATTTTAGAAAGGTTATTTGATCAATATCTATTAAAAATAAAAATTTTAACAAGTGTTTCCATCTTGGTATTCTGTCAGATCAAGTAGAGATTCAGTCGCTTAACATAGATGTATTCTGCCCTCTGAGATCCTTTAACAGCTTGAAGAGAGAATACCCTAAAAAGCCTTCTCTCCCAGAGGTCTTACATCTTATTTACAATTCCTATGAAGGTATCTGAGATATTCTGGAACATCTTAAATAGCACAGGGTGTTTACATTTAGAAAACTGTGCTGTTACGAGCTGTAATTCCAGATTTATTTTTTTTTTATGGGAAAGAGACATAATCAGGAAGAGAATTTTCACTTGACTTTTGGGCATATTTGAGTTCGATGGTTTAAAGAAGCTGGTGAGGTTGCTTTTAGGAATATAGTCATTATAGAGCATGGCACCAGCTAAATCTTGAAAGTTCAGTTTTGTATGAGGACTAACCATGTCTTTGAGTCCTGTGCTGCAATGGTTAGACCAAGAGCAGTGTTCTAGAGAGAAACTAGTTAGCCAAAAGTTGTCTTGCCTGTGCTCTCTCCACACAACAAATATCCATCTACTGCAGTCTAGGTGTACATCCTGAGGGTACAACCATAGCCTTTGCCAGCCTATGAGCTCATGAATCTTCTGGGTAGCAATACAACAAGAGTACATTGAGCTCGTTTGAGAGTTGATGAGTGAGATCAGCAGACTACCTAAACAACAAAGCTGTCAGGTGGTTGTTCAAGAGAAAAAGATATTCAGGTTGGCAAACACTATGGTTACAAACCCACAGTGAATCTACTTGTTATGGCAAAGTTTAAAGCTGTACAAGCAACTTGGAGACTTAGGTCTCTTCAGCACCAAGCAATTTTGTTTTAGGGCTGTGTTAGGCAGCACAGAGCCCTTAGTAATTGGGCAGGTGAAGTACTTTGTGGTGGATGGAGAAGAGGTGTTGCACCAACTGATGTAGATCTGCCAGCTGCCTTTGACACATGAGGGATAGTTGACATGTCTATGGGCCAGGAGAAGAGAGATGGAGCCACTTTGAGCATCTGTGTGTGTTTCATTGTAAGGCTTGGTCTGTGTCTCACTGAGTGCAGGGAATTGAGGGATTTGTCTTGAATACATCAGTCTGTGGTATGAGGTACCCAGCCAGGTTTGGCAATGGTATTAGCTCCTGTGATCTCCTGGCTCTTATTATGCAGTTTCATAGGTGCTTCTGTATGCCTGAGTATTAGTAGTTCATAAGCCAGCAAAGAGGTCAACACACAGTTGCCACCCATTTACCTGTGACTAGGTTTCTCTATACATATATTCCACATATACTCCAAGCCACTATGATAGCCAAGCTTTTATCAGCTTGGATATTGCTGAGAATAAACACACCACCCATTAATTTTTTCAGAACTGAATGTGAGTACAGATGATTAGCTCACTGGTAGGGTGGGCCTTATCTTCACCCTGTACAACAGAGAGAAAGAAAAGACCAGTTTTTAAGACCACATTTCAAGTTACATCCCTGCAATGACAGAAGGACTTTAAACATTTCTTCTGATTAGTAGGATCATCGGAATTATTTATATTACTAGGAATTTTTCATCTGAACACAGACAGTGTTAATATGGAAACCAGTAATGCCAAGTTCTGCAGCAGGTTTTTGAGATCCAGTTGGAGTAAAGTACAAAAATACCACTGAGAACTAGAGCATTGATTGCTTAGGAAATATTAATTTCAGCCATTACTAAACTTTGCACATATGTACTTCAAACGGTTTTGTTATTACATGTACCCAAAATAAAAACCATGAAATTCCACTTGAAACCTAAGTTCATTTTTCATCTGAGGTGAAATGAATCTTTGTATTCAATCACAATTTTCCTCTTACACTTTTGATTCATTAGAAAAGCATGGTGGTAAACTGGGTTGGTTTGTTAGGCTGGGGTTTTTTTTCATTTTATTTGGGTTTCTTTGTTTGGGTGGTTTTTTTGGTTTTGTTTGGTGTTTTTTTTTCTCCAGTAACTCAAAAAATCAGTTGTGCACATAATTCTGTGTGGGGCAGAGCAGTCAAACCCCCAAATACCCTAAATCTCTCCGAACTGAAAATTCTTGCATCTTTCTCAGGCATGCCTAGATATCTTACTGATCTCACACAGGGAAAGAAAATGAACAAGAACGGAAGAGAAGTGATGTGTGTAGTTACTTCATGAGATGGTGCTGAATGCAAAGGGTGGGATTTACAAAAGTACATGAGCATGGCAGGTGTCTGGATGCTTTAGTAAACCATGGACACCCAGTAGGTTGTCCACAGATCCCAGGGCAGTGGGGTGCAGATGACTTTGAGCTATCCCTGGGCAAACCTGTAAAATAATAGGAAAAGGTTATAGCTCTTCTGAGACTGCACTGCTAGTAAATGTTTGTATCCTTAATGAGAAGCTTAATAAGGCTTCATTTAAGCACTTGATGGGTGGATTGCACCTTATGTTACATGCCAATAGCCATAAGGAGAGCTAAGATCCAATTCATTGGGAGTTAGGTGGCTCAGCTCTTCAGAAGTATCCTAAGTCAGATGTTTCTAATAATTTAACCCTAAAAGATTAAGGCTCTTTACTTAACTCATTCTTTCTTCCAGTCAGCAGCAGCTGCTAGAAAGCTGTTTGAGCTTCCAAACTATGAAGTAGGAGTATACTGTAAGCTCACATACAAACTCTTCTGCATTATTGGTACCATCAGTGCCTGAGTCATATATTTGCCATCAATTAAGTCTTTCCCATTCTGATTTTATGTTTTAATGCACTGGCATGAGAACTTAATCAGCCACTGCTTAGATAAATAAATACGATAACTATTGAGATAGAAGAAAGAATTCAACCCAGGCCAGTGCATGGCTAGTTCAAATATTATCTGTATTTAACCTTTCTCTGCATAGGTTAGAATCTCATATTATTCACTCAACACTTTGATTCTTGTTTTCCTAAATAATTATCTGGACTACCTGACTTTGTGCTTGACTATCAAACTTGCTGAGTTAGGAACACTGAGGAAAGGTTAATGTGTTCTCCTGCTGCTGATTATGTCAGAATGGGCTAAGTCTGTGAAATACAAATATCCAGGGTGCCAAAGCAAATATTCCGATTCCCTTGAACTCATTAGCAAAAGTTTGTTTTAGATGTGATGCGATGCGAGCTATTACTCCGGAATAGAATAAAATAGATGGATAGATTAGGTTGGACAGAATTCATGCATAAAGCAGGTCAGTATCCATTGGAACTTAATACTTCCCTACTGAAAGCTCAAAAATGGCTAATTTTATGAATACATTCTTAGATAAAAATATTTTATTTGATATTTCATCACTTACAGGTAGAATTCTTTTCTTTCAGTCCTTTCTGAGTTTCTATCTGGAGTGGAAATAAGGTAAATCCATTAACTGGCTCATATTTCATGTGAAAAGGGGTATGACAGCAATAATTCAGCATAAGCAGCATATAGGAGCACGAACACCATGTAGCTTATGGAGCTTAAAGTTAAAACAAGCAGCGCATCAGAATCTGAGCAATTATCTGGTGCATTTTTATTCCTTTCTGAACAGTAAGTCTTATATTGTACTTTAGGAGTGAGCTGCCATTCAGGCACAGGGGAACTGCCAGGGCTGTAAGGTAACAACAGCAGGAAATTCTTGAAAGATAAATTCAAGGTGGTAGCTACAACTGGATTTCTCTGAACTGATATCAGTTATAACTACATTGTGAAATATATCTATAGTAAAGCTGAAATGTGCTTAATTTGGAATGAAAAGAAGTAGTAGAAGAAAACTTCTTTTAATTTTGAATGAAAAGAAGTAGTAGAAGAAAACTTATCTCACTTCATGTCCATGGCCTACCCAATACATCCACTCTTGAACTTTGTTTATAGCTTGCAAGGGACATGGTTTATTCAAACTGGTTTTGTTTTGAGCTCATGTGGGTTTTCTGCCTTCAACTGCAGAATGTACTCCACAAGTTCTCGTGTCACTCTGCCTGGCTATTCTTTTTGTTGCTGTGCCAGGGTTTATCACCTCTCACTTCTGGACAGTGTTAATGGTGCAGTCACTTCCTCTCTGCCAAACAACCCTAACATTCACCAGACTTCCCCGCATGTTACAGAGCAAGTCAAGTATCACTACCTGAAATGGTAAAAAAAAAATTAAAAAATAAAAAAAAAGTTTAATCCTGTTTATAGAAGGAATTTTGATAGATGCTGAATGCCCTTTTGGAAGATTAATATGAAGAAAAGTAGTCGTTTGGGATGTCTTAGAATTTCAGCTGAGTGACACTTCACAATACCCAGTTTTTAAAAAAAATTTGTTAGGGAAGCAAGCTTCTCTTTTTCATCCTTTACTGCAGCAAACTCTGTTTTAAAGGGAAATGAAACCCAAGATAAACGATGGATGGGTGAAATCAATGATGTGTCACTGCCCAGTGCTGTGTCAGCAAATAGCGTGGTATGGCTGAGATGGACAATTCTCAAACAACCACAATTCTCAAGTCACCTCTTCTTCGTAACACACAAAATGTGTTTTATTAAGGGGACTACATGGGAAGAGGTGGGAACTATAAAACCTTACAGTGAATGCCAAGGCAGGCAGAAGAAAAGTGTTTGTATATGTGCAACTGAAATTCTGAAAAAAAAGTTATTTTGGGGAAATCCTGAGAAACAGAAATAACTGTAGAGTTCTTGTGGGAGATAAACCATTTTACCACAACCAATTTCTTAAGAATTGGTTGATTGTGATGTTTACCTTTGGAAAAATACCACTGTACTGCCAACTATGCCAGTTAGAGCAAATTCCCAAATATTACATCTTCTTACTCAATTAGGCTTGACTCCATGCAAGGAAAAAGCTGCTGTTCCTCACAGCTGAAGGGAGAGGTAAGTTAGAGCCTCCCAGTCCTCTGTGATACTGAATCGAGCCAGTTCAATGCATTGACCCAGAGGATTCCCTTTTATTTTGATATTGGGTGGATAATTGACACCTGAAGATGCCTGTTGCATAAATTAACCTTGTTGCAGCGTCACCTCCACTATGTGGAGAGCAATAGAGGCCAAAATCCAAAATGGGAGGTAGATAAATCTGTAATCTTCACGCTTTTTCCAAAGGTGGATTGAAATGGAGTTTAGAGCTATAAGTATGTTCAGATAGGAACATTAGTCTGGTGAAGTTTTTTGGGTGGTTTCTTCCTCCTGAGTTTGGACTGGAAAATCCATCACAGACCAAAGAAACCTTCAAGATGGAAGTTTTATGAAAACAAGCCTTAAAAACATTGCCTGATGAAATGTGCACCTCACAGATTTTTTGCCCAGCTCTCTTTTTTGGAAAGTCCATTACCTATGAGGTCCTTCCTTCATCCATTCAGCAGTTATGTCCGGGGATATGAGAAGAAATAAAAGGTTTCCTACATCTCCAGAATTTTTAGCAGCTCCTACATAATTGTGAAGTGGACAGGTTAGTAGATATGAGTCTGAGCTTTCAAAACAGAAGGACTCAATCTGCAAGTTAAAGCTTAGACATGTGCAACTTGCAAAAGTGGTTCTGAAGTATAGGGTGAAAAAAACCCCGTTTTGCATCTCTCAGCCTTCAGTATTCCCATTTTGTCACATCTTTGGCAATTTTGACTCATTTCTAAGAGCTCACTGGCATCTTTTTCCCAGCTCAACCAGTCCTTGCCAGCCCCCTGGGGAGGAAGGAGCCTGGTCTCTGAACTTACACAGGCTGGAGAACCCATCTCAGGAGGTCTTGGTTTGGGACCAAATCTGAACTAACAAAGAATGTCTTTTAGGCAACCTAGGGGAGATGTGCTGCTTTAAACTGCTCTGATCTTTGGCCAAAAGAGGACTTTTGACTCTGTAGACTCAGGAACTGGGATTTTCAAAGGAAATTAAGAAATGTCTCCACAACAAGTTAATGCGTATAGTGAAATGTCAGAGAAATGGAAATTCAGTGTTCATTAGACACTTAATTCTCTTCAGCTCCTGTGGAAAAGGTCTCAGCTCTAAAGAATAAAAAGAGCTAAATTTACTGTTCTTCACTATACAGTAACATCTGGGTAGGTGTGATTTGTAATAAATTGTCAGTTTATTTCTTTGTATTTCCCTTTTTTTGGTGAGTTAAATGGCATTTAACCTGTTAAGCAGCTGTTTCTTGATACACCTCCTGAGTTCATTCAAATATTGAAGGGTCTATAGTGCTATAAAATGACAGTGTTTCCAAATAATTATAGATAATTATTTTTGAATACCTCATGTAAAATTGAGCACTGGGGCAATTGCTTTCACAAAGTTGCAACCTCAAGGTAATATGACATTTTAGTAGCTAGGTCTTAAATGCTATAAGCTTCAACTACTCTGACACTTGTCATAGAAACAGAACTGTTTTGACAGTGAGATTTTATGGAGAGTTATGTGCAATGAAGACTTAAATGCATAATATTAACATGTCCTTACATCCTTTCTTCAAATGAAGGTTATTTCTGAAAAGGAAAAAAATGACCCATGTCTTAAGGGGCATAGAGACACTGTTTGAGATGAATGCATTATAAATTCAATCCACTCATGTCCTGCCCTCCTTGCAGTAGCAACTCTAGAACTGAAGAAGCTTAGATGGTCACTGGAAGCCTTGTAAAGCCCCTGCACAGCTTGGGAGTGGTGCTCATTGGATTTGGGTAAAGCCTGTTGAAGTACAGATCAAAAGACACTTCTTGACTGTCAGAACTGAAATGAAGCCTCATTTCACCACAGAGCTGGAAAAGGAGGAAAATCAGAAGCTGCAATGACATTTCTCTCGTAATATTCTTGTAGGAGATCAATATCATCTGCAGAATTAGCTGGGTGTGGACAGAATGACCTGCTAAGCCAAGTCTCCTTTCCCTTTCCAAAGCCTGGGAAACTAACCCAAAACCATCTTCTAAAATGCAGTTTTATGACCAGGCAAAAGTTAGTGTGGAAAAGGTATCAGTGCAGGCACATCCACTGGCTTGCCTTTTGCTGCAGTGGCTGATGATAACCTAGACTCCTTCCCAACAAAGTAAAAAAAAAAAACCCAAACCCAGCAAAAACCAACCAAACTACCTCCTCCCATCCTCCCCCACCCCCAAAAACCCCCCCAGTCAATCAATCAGTTAACAGAAAGAGCTCAAACAATGGGAAAAATGTCTGATGAAAAAGTTTTTGCAGTCTGGAGGACCAAGTATAAGGTCAGTAAGAGTAATGCCACCTGAACTTAGTGCCACTTATTTACTAATTATAAGCTATAGAGGTGGTAGGAAACTCTGGTCACTCTGTGTAATCCTAAATGAAATCCAAGCACTTTGACTTCAGCTCCTGGGATCAGGTTTTGTACAATACCACTCTGGTCTTGGAGGTTTTTTTCTCTTTACCATGCAAATAATAAAATTACATGAATTAACAATGAGATAGAAAATATTATGTGCTGCAGAGGTAAGATACCTTAGTTTCTGTTGTTGATTTCCCCATAGATTTTACTTTTTTGACCATTTACCTCTTTGTTATTTATTTCTTTTCTTATCATGAGATGTAGCATTGTACCTTACTCTTCATTGTTTCAGTAACCTTGCTGTGAACGTTTTTGGGGTTTTTTGGGGTTTTTTGTTGATACTGCAAAAAACAAGGCATCTGTTTAGAGGGGGTGATTAGTAATAAATTTTAGGTGCTTGTCCAGCTACTCAGAAGCTTAATGGACTACAATTGAATAGTAGAATGAAATGTGTTCACAGAATTGCTGCCATCAAGTAGATGCAACATCCTTGCTGAAAATGTTATTTGAGTGAGTCACCAAGTTAGTAGCACATTTCCTGTTAGTGATAAATACACTTTCTTAGCTGAGCCTTTTATTCATGCCAAAGGCATGTGTTGGCAGAGTTTGGCAGGGCTTAGAGGAAGTCTGTGGAAAGTACATAAGAAACTCTTACCTGGGAATGTCAGTGAGACCTCTCCTTCCTCTGATGTGTGCCTGTGCATGACCCAGAACCCGCTGGTGCCTGCTTTGAACTTCACCTGCAGCACTCACTCATAAAACGTATTTTAGAGCAAACTGTTGCAAGTTGCTGCTTGAATGTGATGGATGTTGCCTTGCAAGAAAAGACAAAAATCCCTTTATATATGTTGTTGTCAAGTATTCTGGCAGAATATTGGATGGTAGCACTCTTGTGACTCAACGCTTAACAACACTAAGGTTTAAGAGAAGCTGATTTTTTTTCTGAGAAACTATTTTTTTTTTTTGCTTAAACTTTCTATTCAATTCTTTTAAGTGCAAAAAGTAAATGTGTATCAAGGAGCTAATAGTTTAGCAGTTAATTATTGATTTCTGACTAAGGTCATGCCAGATTTTAGTACGTTCAGTCTGATAATCAGCCTCAACCCTTAACCTTTTTTTTTATACATATCATTGGGCACAAGTAGAGCTTGTAGTTTTGAGCAGTTCATGTCACAAGGATAGATGCTTCTCTTGTAGTGCTGTAATACCTTTGTTCCTTCGTAAGCTATTGCTGAAAGTTCTCAAGGAATGATTTTGAGACAATAGGTTGTTCTCAGGATGACGTGACTTTCAGGAGCTTGTGCTTTTGCCAAGCACAAGTTCCTGCTGTAGTTAAAAGAAGTGTGTTGGGGTGTGATGTAGAGGAGCCAAGCAGTGGGAAGGGCAGCTCTAGTACTCTGAAGGATGCTTGGAGAAGTATTGGAGGGAGCACACTGTGCCAAACTCTCGTCAGTGGGGACCGCTATTTCATATTGGGGATATTGCTGCCACTTTTCTGGTCTATGACAAGATTTATTCCAAAAGATGGTGGCTGGCTGTCACTGGAGTGGTGCGTGGGCATTCTCGTGCTGTGCATGGGGTGCATACCTGGATTTCCTTCACCCTGGATGCTGCCTTCACTTCCTTCCTCTCTCCCCCTTGAGCTGTATGAATAGGTTGGAGAGAGCTCACATCTGTATCAGAGCTGAGTTGTCTTTTGAGTGTTAATGTTGCAACACCCATAGCAGTGGTGCTAAAATGGGAAATGTCTTCCTGGCACTGGACACCCTTACTCCAGCTCTGCAGACATAGCCAGTCTTCTTGAGTTTAAAATCTGACTGTGATCATACAGGAGTACTTGCTGATGTAGCATCCCTGTTCCCTGGCTGGGTGGTTTTGAGGTCTTGGGCAGCAGAAGAGTGCCCATGATCCCAGAGAAGCTTTGAAGAGTTGTGCAGTGAATTATTTTGTTTGGAAAGAGTTCCCAGTGCTTGGGAAAGGTGCTTGTTCATGTAGTTGTTATAAACCAGGCTGCCAGTACAGCCTTAAGATCATCCTGCTCACCCAGCAAGTACAGAGCTGTGGTTTCATAATTCAGTTTGTGTGAGATATATAGTGAATAAGGGTCTTGAATTTTGAGACCCTGAGGGTCAGGACCAAAAGAATGGCTTAGGTTTGACATTGCAATATGATAATTTCCTGAAATGCATGGTATCAAGTTAGGAGCTTGGGCTCCCTACATCCTTGGTCTTCCCTCTGGGAAGGGCACCAGGTCCTGGGTTGGAGAAGGTGAAGGATCAAATACTCTTGGTCAAAGAAATGTCTGGAACCAGCTGCTCATTGAGCCTGTTCAGTAGCTGAATGGTAGATGTTCCTTCAGCCCTGTTAGGAAACAGAGTGATGAGCTGTGAGGATCCTTCACCAATGCAATAGATGGGGGCTCATCCAGTTCTATATCCTAGGAAGCTGATATATGAAACAGGAGCCAAACTTTGTTGTGATTTTGTTATGGTTTGGTTTTGAGGATTTGGTTTGTGTGGGGTTTTTTCTTTTTTTGTTTGTTTGGTTTTTTTCTTCATGTCTGGGAGCTGATATATAGGTAGCTATGTGATTTTATTGATTGGAACCATGGAATCTGCCTTCCAAGTTGTGTCCAGATAATCAGAGCTTCTCTGACTTTGCTCAGAGGCATTAGGACATGAGGCAACTCTGGATTAGAAGCAAGGCAGATGCCTTAGTCCCAGCCATACACCTTCTCAGATTGTAATGGGCCATCTGACCCATGGGCAGCACAAGCCTCTTCTTTGTCACTTGTCATTGTAGACATACCTTGGGTCTCCTAGGGTTTCAAATACTTGTGAAGTTCAGCACTGTTTCAGGGAATGAAATTCTGTAGGTGCCACTTTGGGGAACAACATTTCTGAAGACAAATATTAAATAAGTGCCTGGAATAGGACTAGAGATGGGTAGATTCAGATTAGACGATAGGAAGAAGTTCTTCCCCATGAGGGTGAGGAGACACTGGCACAGGTTGCCCAGAGAGGTGCTGGAAGCCCCATCCCTGGAAATTTTGAAGGCCAGGCTGGATGGGGCTCTGAGTAACCTGGTCTAGTGGGAGGTGTCCCTGCCCATGGCAGGGGGGTTGGAACTAGATGATCTTTGAGGTCCCTTCCAACCCTGACAATTCTATGATTCTATGAATGAAAGGCACATAGAATTTTCTCATGCTGGTCCCTTGTATGGCTTTTTCCTGCACTTATTTTCTACTATTCAGTAAAAAAAAAACAACTATCCCAATCTTGGCAAAAAAATCACTGTTTGCCTTGATTTTTTTTTTTTTTAGTTTCTCAGCAGGAAGGCTTTGGAGCTGTTCAGAATTTTATAGGAAAGATGCCAGAACAAGGGACCAACTAATGGTGTGTGAACTTGCATAAAACAAGAAGAAAAGTAATGCCCAAACTTCTCTCCTCCTGGAAGGTCTGTTATATAATTCATGGTCTCGCTAGGGTGTCTTGCAAAAACAGGATATAGCAAAATCCTTTAAGATATACAAAACTGCTATTTTGGTGCTGAAAATATGGGAAAACTAAGATTATGTACTCCATGGTGAATGTCATGGATGGGAAAAAAAAATGATGTATTAAATGCCTGAGTCCTTTAGGGGAATATGACAGATTCAAGACAGATGCATGTGAATAAATCTTCTTTTAATGAACGACACTTAGCTCTGCTGGGCTGTATCAAAAATATTGTCATGGTGTCTGTGCAGCTTCAGCAGCAGGAAGCTGAAATGCCAAAGAGGTAATATCCTGAGCCTGATCAGTGTATCATAATCAAACAGACTCTAAGCAAGAAGGATAGAGTGTCTCCCAAACCATATGGGATTAAACAAGCTTGCTAACTATCCGTAATTTCTGTGGGCTCCAATAACTGTCTTAAAGGGCCAGATAGAAGGAGGATCATGGAGTGCATTATTTGGGCTCCAATAACTGTCTTAAAGGGCCAGATAGAAGGAGGATCATGGAGTGCATTATTTGGGCTCCAATAACTGTCTTAAAGGGCCAGATAGAAGGAGGATCATGGAGTGCATTATTTGGGAAGATCCCTGAACATTGCCCGTGCTGTAATATAGTGATGAATGCACCACTATAGTTAATATTCCATTATAGACCTCATTTTCCCAGGGTCTATAACTCACCCATAATAATTTGCTGAAGGTTGAAACTTGGCAGACAGGACTGCAGACCGGGAATTAATTTTGGTAACGCTATAATAAGTGCTCTTTAATTAATGTTAAATGAAAATGGAATTCCTAAGAAATTACACACAGCAGTCATGCGACATGCTGAATGAATTCATCGTGATTAATGGTACTAAAATGAATATCAAAAGTGGTAAGTGGGATTTGCCTTTTATTAAAAAGTGTGGCCGGCGTTCCTTTCGCTGATATTTGGCACCAAATTGCTTTTAAAGGGGCAGCATGAGGAAAGCACCACCTGCTCAAAGAGGAAAAGGAAAGAGCAGGCAGGTCTTGTGTTAGAGTGCATGTAAGTGCCTCTTAATCCTGTGAGCCCTGTTACTTGTGCAGTCTGGAGTCATTCACGGCAGCCACCTACAGCCTGAGCTTGTGCTGGTGACAGCTCTGCTTCATGTGGGGAAACTGGATTAAAGCCCTTCATCAGTCCCTTCCAGCCAACATACATGTGGCTGCATGAATAACAGTAAAATTTAGGGTCTGGATTATATGGAATTATATGTGGAGACATCTGTTGTAAAAATATTTCAAGGATTGAAGCATAAGCTCTTTCAAGGCTTTCTTCTCTCACAAAGTCAAGTGATAATAATTAACCCCACGTTGCAATCAGGGAAAGAACAAGGCAGAAAGGAAAAAACAAAGGTGCTATTCAAGGAAGTCTTTTGGTGACAGCCAAGAAATATCAGGTGAACTTGTTTAGTTGTGGTGGTTCCTATGTGAATGTCTCATTCATGCTCTTTATCTAATAACACCTTTGATCACTGGGTAGCTTTCTAAAATTCAGAGACTTTTAAATTACATTTCACTGCTCAGAGATAAACATGTGTTTATTAATTCTGATGTTCATTTTATTAATCTGGGATGATGGCATCATAAAGCCTAAGAAAATAGTCTTAGAAAGTCTTAATGGAAATGTATTGATGAACACTGGATGGATCATAAATGGTTTGAGTGATGCTGCAGTTTCTATATAGGGATGCTGGAGGATTATCTGGAGTGACAGATTTCCCCTTATTGAGGGTTAATGGAACTCCACTATGTAAACCACTCTGGAACAAGGAGACCACCTGGGAAACAGCAAAGTTCATTTGTAGGGAATATAAGAATGATTTTCCCCAAGCCCATAAAGAATCTCTTGTGATGCTCTACAAAGAATCAGTATTCCCAGCACAGTAGATGGTAGAGGTCTGTGAGTTTCAATGAGGTAATAACATGACTCATCTGCTCCATCATACAGCTCTTTCAGTGTAACAGTCTACCCAAGACAGGATCTCCTTGTAGAGAGAGGCTATAAATCACCTGAACAGCATGTTCCATGAAACAGCATGGCAGACACAGCTTGCTAGTGAGATGTCTCAAAAAAAAAATATATCATGCAGTCCACCAAGTGAAATATTTTGATTTTGGTTGAATTTTCCCAGAAAGAAACAATCCGGTTATGTAGATAAGAAATTGGAAAAATAAAAATTAAAAAAAAATCAAAATAATCTGCATTTCAAGAGATAAAATGTTAATTTGGCAAAAAAAGTAAATACATTTCCTAGAATATTTCTGACCTGTAGATTACTGTTGCTCAGATGAATGGTGGAACTTATTCCTAAATTGTTTGTTTCCTTAGGAGTAAATAAATGACAATGTTTTTGTCTGTTAGCCTGTTAGATGATGCTCTATCTCATGTGATGTTGATGTTAGTCAAAAAACTCCTGACAGGAGGACACCCACTAAACACAGATACACTGGTGCAAAGGAAATTTTAAATGATAATGTCTCAAGCTTTCTTTGAATGTACATTGTGTCTTTCCTTGTAAGGATAATCAAGTATAATGGTAAAAGAACAAGAAGATAGGCTACTTTTTTTTTTTTTTTTGGCAGATGTAGGGGGGGAAGAGGCTGGGTAAATTTTGGGATTAAAAAGNTTGAATGTACATTGTGTCTTTCCTTGTAAGGATAATCAAGTATAATGGTAAAAGAAAAAGAAGATAGGCTTTTTTTTTTTTTTTTGTGGCAGATGTAGGTGTGCAAGAGTCTGGATAAATTCTGGTATTAAAAGGGGACCATTCTAACAAGCCTGAGGATTTGAAATCCAGAAAGATTTGAAAGGAACCATATCACATCACCAACACCACTGTGTCAAGGAACAGAAACACACCATAAAAATGAATAAAACTAAACCTCTTTGGACAATTACTACTGACACACAACATCACCAGCTGTATGAAACAACAGTTATCTGGAATTCTGTCTGCTTTTAGAAATCAAGCCAGATAATATCTTTACTTCACATCTTCCATATTTCACCCAGCCTAGGGGAAGGGAAACTGTCTTTTTTAATTATTATTATTTGCATTCAACGTAATTGCCCCAGATTATCTGTTAGGGTGATCCCTTTTCTTCCTTCTTGCTTTTTCCTCTGTAGCAGGGACTCCTTAGTGCTGGGCAGCTGGAGCAGAGCCTGTATCAGCAATGGTGTGACCAGCAGCAGCAGGGAGGTGGTTGTGCCCCTGGACTCAGCACCGCACCTTGAGCACGGGGTCCAGTTTTGGGCACCACAGTGTAAGAAGGACATTGAGGGGCTGGAGTGGGTGCAGAGAAGGGCAACGAGGCTGGTGAGAGGTCTGGAGAACATGGCTTATGAGGAGTGCCTGAGGGAACTGGGGGTGTTTAGCTTGGAGAAGTGGAGGCTGAGAGGAGACCTCATTGCTCTCTACAGCTACCTGAAAGGAGATTGTGGTGAGGCTGGTGTTGGGCTCTTCTCCCAGGTAACTAATGACAGGACAAGAGGCAAAATTGAGCCTTTTAGGTAGTCCCACAACCAGCCAAGCAGCATCTCTTAAAAGAAAAGTGGATGATTAAAAATAGGTCCATGTTACAGTCCTCTGAGTTCTTTTTCAGTCCCACTGGATGTCTGTGTAACAGAACCAGTATCTGAACATCATCTGACCATGAGCCAGAAGTGTGCCCAGGTGGTCAAGAAGGTCAGAGGCATCCTGGCCTGTATCAGCAATGGTGTGACCAGCAGGAGTAGGGAGGTGGTTGTGCCCCTGTACTTGGCACTGGTGAGGCTGCACCTTGAGCACTGGGTCCAGTTTTGGGCACCACAGTGTAAGAAGGACATTGAGGGGCTGGAGAGGGTGCAGAGAAGGGCAACAATGCTGGTGAGGGGTCTGGAAAACATGGCTTATGAAGAGTAACTGAGGGAACTGGAGTTATTTAGTCTAGAGAAGAGAAGGCTGAGAGGAGACCTCATTGCTCTCTACAACTACCTCAAAGGAGGTTGTAGCGAGGCTGGTGCTGGTCTCTTCTCCCAAATCACTAATGATAAGACAAAAGGAAGTGGTCTCAAGTTATGCCAGGGGAGGTTTAGATTGGACATTAGGAAGAAGTTCTTTACTGAGAGAGTGGTCAGGCACTGGGACAGGCTGCCCAGAGAGGTGCTGGAGTCACCATCCCTGGAGGGGTTCAAAAAACAAGTAGATGTGGTGCTTCAGGACATGGTCTAGGGGTCTGGGAGATGTTGGATAAAGGTTGGACTTGATGATCTTTAGAGGTCTTTTCCAACCTAAATGATTCTCATATGGTGCTCAGCCTGCCCTCCCCATGAGCCAGCACTCAGCTTGCTCTGGTTGGTCACCTGAACTTGTGATTGGGCTTTGAACTTGTTCCTCCCACAACTCGCTGGGAGAATTTCAGAGTTTTGGTCTTCATCAGGAAGAGAGACAAGGGGCAGCAAAAAATATTGGCCAAGATCAGACAGTGATGGCATTGACACTGATAAGGCACTAAGATGTGTCAGCACTGTACAGTGTGACTCCCTGTGGATGGCAACACCTCTGGTAGCAGAAGGGACTTTCTGTTATGGATAATGTTCTCCTTGTTCCTCCTGGTTTTTTCTGCAATGGCTCCAACACACAAAACCTGCATATTTTCCTAATTCATTTTTTCTGGTGTCTTTTTTTGCTAATTTGTGCTTTAGTCTAGTTTGGTGAACTAACTGTATTCCATTTTAAGAATCATAGAATTGTCAGGGTTGGAATGGACCTCAAAGATCATCTAGTTCCAACCCCCCTGCCATGGGCAGGGACACCTCCCACTAGAGCAGGTTACTCAGAGCCCCATCCAGGCTGGCCTTAAAAATTTCCAGGGATGGGGCTAACAATATATTAAACTATTTAAAAATATGACTACATCACCATATTGTTAAAAGAAAAATAAAAAGGAGCTCAAATTGGCTGTTTCAGTAGCAAGATAAGCAAGATGATTTCTTCAGATAAGCAGTCTGTCTTCTAAGATTTTTTGGAATTATTCTCCTATAGCAATTAACTGTGTATTAATAGACCAGGAGAAATCAAACAAAAAAAGACCAAACTTCAACAGATGGCTTTCAGGTCCCACATGTACACCTCTGTCCAACAATCTGTTTACAGCTCAGGTTTATTTTTCTAGTGATCATTTATTTGGACAGAGATAACAGCGTTGCTCTCCCCAAAGAGTGAGTCATCTGCTCTATGGGGTGAAGGAGAAGGCTGAATAATTTTGGCCATGTAAAGTGAATTTTGATGTGCACACAACTGTACATTCTCTGAATTTTGTGAAAATCTGAGTAGAGCTTGTAGAAAATGTAGGAGTAAATGGGCTCTTCATAATGCATTTAGTGAAGTTATGATTCAGAAAACCTCTACAAAACCATCAAAATGGTCAAATAGGGTCAGACCAGAGCTTTGTCCATTGTTCTCGTTCTGTTGGGTGACAATGTCTTGTTAGGAGAGACATAAAGAGTTCAAGACTAAAAAAATCATATAGGAATAAGTTTGTAGGCATCCAAACTTTACTATCAAGAAGGAATGCAGAAGAAAAGAGAGTGCCCTGAATTCTTGGATCTTGCATGTCTTCAATGGCACATAGTTAAAAATTAATCCCTTCAAAGAAAAGAAAAAAATCTGCATTCAAAGACTGAAGGTCTCTGAGATCCAGCCTACCTTGCAGACAATCAGAATTAGTGAGAAATACCATGGTAATTTTTTTTTCTGGAAAATCCAGCCACATTTAATTTCCAATGTCTTCCATCAGAACACCACATTTTTGTATCTAAAGTTGTATGGTCTGGAAATGGAAGTGAAACCTCATATATGCCATGAATGAATGAATGAAAAGTAAATAAAGACTAATGCCCTATTTTAGCTTAAAAAAATAAGCTTATACCAGACCACATTTGTTTTTCCTTACTCTGAGAGTATTCTACATGTCCAGAGAAACGACACATTTAATAAAAATAAATACCCACAAGGAATTGAGGTTGAGCTTATTCCACTACAAAAGTTTGCAAGAAAAGGAGGGGAAAAATAAAAGGACAGGGCTTTGTGTCTCAATATAGCACGTTGGAAGTTGAGGGAAAGTTTGTTCCTGTTTCTATGTACGGTCTGAGTGATGTGGGACAAGATCAGCCCTTAGACAGCTTCGAGTCCTTTGCAATGTGCAAGTAGGCTCGTTACACAATAAAAAATGTTTTCCTGTTGAATGGAATAGCTCAGGGGTACAGATCCTACTGAGGGTGGAGTCCCCAAAAAGCAAGACTGGAAAAGACTGGGCTAGCTGGTTACCCAAAGGGCTCTGTCTGTCACAAATGAGTAAGCAGGAGAATGTAATCCGAAGGTTGAACATAGCTGGAAAAGATCCAACAATTTCAATTCATCGGTGTGGAAAATAATTACATACTGACAGGTCTCCAGGGCACAGAAAAGGAGAGGGAGAGGGGCTTACATTAACTCTTCATGGTTCCAACAATCAATCAATCCTTAATTGAGCAGTATTTGCAAGCACTCTCATACTGTGTGGAAGAAATGACATATTTATTTCGTTATTAGACAGGAGATAGAGGTGTATTTATTTATTATTAGGAGATAGAGATGTTCAATGGATAGCAGGAAGAATTAAAATATTTTTTTTTAAAAATCTAACTCCCCAGTACCACAAATTTGCAGTACTTTGATTTGGGTAGAGGTCTTTTAAGCTAGTTACCAAGCGTGGCATATAAAGCTTTGAGCAGAGGAAGCAAGGGAAATGGAAGTGAGCACAGTGTGAGTCAGAGTATTTGTGAACGTATTTTAAATGAGAAAATTCAGCTGTTCATTTGCCTCAGAGGTTCAATGGATGGACTTAAATTATTGCTAAATTTGAGGGCTAATTTTGAGCAGGTTATAGGAGGTTTTTCTCTTGCTCCATTAAAAGCTGAACTGAGGAAAATACACAGAGTGCTGCAAGTATTTCTGAGGAAGATGAAGATGCATGCATATGAAACCTCATTTCCTCATCTTGCCAGGTTTCTGAATCCTCAGGGTTTTTATCATTATTTTATTTTTAAATTAAATTAAACTTAAGTTTTTTTTACTTTTAGTAGTGATGTTGGGAGCAACAATAGTGAAACGATGCAAACCTCCTTCAAGGCCAAAGGGAGCACGTTGCCATTAATCTTATTCCAGTGCTGGTGCCAAAAGCTCTGGATTCCATGAGCCCTGCTCAGAGGGTTATCTGATTGTCCTCCTCGGCACACGGCATGCTGCAACCTATAGCAGGCCAATTAAATATAATCATATCAGCGCGCTGAAATTACACCCCTCTTCCATATGGGGCCTGTGGGCAATCATCATGTTGTTATCCATTTATCTGTTTCCCTCTAGGAAGTTTTCAGACTAACTAGCCAGAACAAATTCGAAGGCTCTGTCATAATTTCAGGAATTGCGGTGCCGGAGGGTTTCTAACACCTCTGGTATTTCTTGCCTTCCTGCCAGGGAAGGAGGAGCTTCTAGGGTTGTTTTTCTTTTCTTCCTCTATAATATTTTCTTGTATTCCATTCTCAAGGTGGAAAAAAATAAGGCTGCAGTGTTTAGTCTTTGCCCGTGGTCACACTAACAAATGTATTTCCTCTAAATGCTGATATTCTACAAGGCTGACTGACATCACGTTGCTGCTTCCAGTTCATTTTTCCCTTACAAGGGCAATATTGTATGGCGAGTAATTTGTCAGAGATACTAAAAATGGCTTGGGAGCAACAATAATTGTGAATAGGGTGAGTGGGTTCGCTGTTCTGACTTGTTTCAGGGGCTTAACTTTTGGAAAACGGCCTAAAAAAATATCAATTTAAAGGCAAAAAAAGAAAAAGAACCTGGGGCACTTGCTAGGGCCAGACATTAGTTCCATTCAGACCCTAAACCATCCCACACTTAATTGTAGGTCTGCTGCATTAGCTTGTAGGAGTAGTAAAAGCATGTAACTTGATCTAATCAGATGGGCAGAGGAACTTGGTGCTTCGTGCCAAGGGAGCCCCGGGAACAAAAGGACAAATGCAACTGCAGAAAAGTAGTTTTACAGCACCATAGGAAATTCTTACAGGACTAGTTGATCCGACTAGAAAGAACCAAAATATCTAAGAAAAATCTGGTGTCAAAGGTCTTCCTGTCCTGTCTCAGAAGGGCTCCACCTGAAGCCCTCACAGAATGAACCTGCATGGACCAGCACTGTTGGGTTTTCCATCTCACCCAGGTTTGGCTGCCTAAAAGCTAAGCTGGGTGCCATCTGAGAACTTGGTAATGATCAGGATCTTCAGGAGGCAACTTGTTCCTTGCTAAAATTGGTTTAAAAGAGGTACTAGAAGTCATCCTCTGCAGTTACCAGTCATTCTTGATTCACTGAAATGCACTTTGAGTGTAGGCTGGATGTCCCGTGAGGACTCACGCCCTGAGTTGTCCATCTGGGACAACTGTTGTTCTGTGAAATCACACCCACTTTATTAGGAATTAAGTTTCTCATGCAAATGGCCTGTACTGTGCAATTGATATGAACAGTTCCTTGGAAAAAATGTTGTTGGGAAATCTTGTGCTGAGAAGAAGGACACATGCCATGACCAAATAGCTTTTCTTTAGTCCCTTAAAGATTTAATGATGTCCGCATGACAATTTCTTGAAGTGGTAAATATTGTCTGAAACTTTTCTTATGTAAATTCTTTTTGTGTGTATAGAAATTTTAGGCTCTTGATGTTTCTGCTCTCTCTGCTCTCCATATAATGTTCTATCCTTGCTGAGGCATGAAGTTTTATTTTGTCAGTGGAGATCAATACATGTGGCTTATCAAGATTCTAAGTTCCAGTACTGCTTTAGATGTTCTGTATCTACATTGATTTGTTGAATATCAGTAATCATTCCTTTTTTCTTGATTAAGTTATTAAACATTGACTCTTACAGAAATTAAGTACCAAATGAATGGGTGAGAATGGAGGTTGCCCTCTAGAATTTTTTTAGCCACCTTAGTATTGCAGTAGTAAAGTTCTGGTGGTCACAGTAGATCCCTCATGTTTGCATTTAAATCAAAGTTTCAAAGCCAGAGTTGTGAAAAAAGTAATTTTTCTCCCCCTGAAAGAAATGTGGACAAAATAAGAACAATAATTAGGCAAAACTTCAGTGAAATAATTCAATTTGTAAAAGAAGAAAAGGAAGCTGTTTGGCTTTAAGCTGAGATGTCAGCTGAAAAAGCCAGCAAACAAAACCTTAAAAAAAGTGTTCAATTCATAATGGAATCTTCCAACCAGAAATGAGGAAAAATTGAGAAAAGAAAGCACAGTTCATTAAAATCCGCTATTTCTTTTAGGGTAAAGATAAAAGAGTATTTTTTTTGTCTGCCACTATTCACTGATCAATTTATTTGAAGGTTGGGAGACCGCTCTTCTCGTAGGTCCCTTATTGAAACAGAAAATCAAATCAGAGTTCAGTGAGTTACTAGAACAGAAAATCACTTCACATGGGAGCAAGCTCTGTTGGATGGCGAAGACTGGCTTGGCTGAGGTCCCAGTCCTTTCACCAGTAACCCCTCAGGAGGTCAGCCCCACCAGCCTCCTGGATGCCTCTCCCCGACCCACCAAGGGCTGCAGACTCATATTCCCTGGCACTAGAGAGGGTTTTCCTCTACATCTCTGCCACTTCTTCCCCTTTCCAGCCTTCCCTCGTTGGAACAATTATAACATGGCCTTTAAATTAGACCATCACCAAACCTGACACTGGAGTTATTTAGGAATACAGAGTGTGAAGAGATTAAGTGGAGCATTAAAGAAGAGAACAATCTGATCTGTCAGAGCACGATGGCAAATCCCATGTTTAGGAACAATGAGCATATTAGAGATGTGCTACACGTTTGTTTGAATGTGCATGGTTTGTATAAACATTCTTAGCTAATTTAAATAGAAGTTCTGGCTTTGTCTGCATGACACTTTTGTTTCTTGCATCCTAAAAAGAGGCCATTAAATAAAGCAGAAATTAAAGGGGAAAACCCTGACTTTAATTGTGATATAATTTGGTAGACAGTTAATTGGTAATTAAGGACTGGGTTCGTATTAGTTGGAGCTTTTTATTTCTTTAATATTTACCTGATATTAGGTATGAGGCCAGCACTTGAAGAAGGGGAAAGGTTTTCAGCACTACTGAGCACCTCTGAGGCAGAGTTGAGAATAACATAGAGCTTTTGTATTCTGATATTTCAACCTTTGTTTTACTCCAGTTTGGGAGAAAATACCTTCAAATAAAAAAGCTTTATTACGTAAAGAAGTAACTTACATTATATATAAAAAAGCACAGTTTTGAGATCAGAATAGTATCTCTAGATGGCGAGTGTCCACTGGGATATGTAATTAAGACCCTGCATTTCCCCTTAACTTTGTTATCCAGGACCTTGATAAACTGTGTGGCCTTTACATATAGCTGAATCACTGTAACACCTCATTAAAAATGATTTAATTGAAACTTTTCTCTTCAGGTTTTTTTGACCTGGTCTTACTATGCTGTCAATTAATCCAGAAATCTTGTCTTATTTGCCCAGGTAACCTATGCTGACATTTCAATTATATTCACGACACATTTCTGAACTGCCATAACTTTTTAAACCTTCTTGTAGAGATTGAAAAGCAGGAATGAAGTGGTATTATAGAACCACCTCTGTGCGTTTTAAGCCCTTGATATTTGTGCATACCTCTGGTTAGCCTTGGTGATAAATTGCCATGGTCCTAGCAGTGGAAAATATTATGACTTAATAGGCAGGTTAGGGAGAGCATCACTTGAGGAGGACATGCTTGGATGACATGTATCATGAACATGTTCCTGGTCCAAGGAAGGAGCCTCTGGTCCCCTGGGGACCTAAGTTCTGCCAGCCTGGAAAGGATGTGGCTTGTGTCCCCCTCTCCGTTCAGCCAGCTGCTGCAGACAAAGATGGAGCCAGTACATCCTTCCCTCCTGCTGCAGGACCTCATCCTGCACCAAGTCAATGAGGCTTCCACTCTGCAGTGGGTGCAGAGCCAAGGAGGGTCTGTGCTGTTAAACCATGCTGTGAGGTACCCCTGAACAGTCAAGGATTTTTAATTTCTAGCTTTATATATCCTCTGAGTCCTGCTTTTGTCCTCTCTGTTGTTTTGGCAAGGAAAAACCTTGCTCTGTAAGGGTGCTACCCACTGGCTGGAGAAATCTCACGGGTCACTGTACGTGTTAACTTTGAGCTTGGCTGCTGAAAGTTAGACAGTCTGTGTGTTCAAAGAAGTGCAAGTCCTGATGCCTGACTACTCATTGGGATGGAAAACTTGTTGCTGCAGAAATATCTCCCTGCCTTTTGTTGGTATCTTTATTACTCTCTGCAGAGGTATTTCTTCTTTCTTTAAAAATGATAAGTAGGAAACATTTACTTATTTACCCTTTGTTCTAAGGGATAGAAAGAGTGACATTGCAGTCAAGTTTCAACAGGATAGATAGTGGTGATATCCATAGTTTACAAAGTCATCAAGATGGATCCAGAGGAGGAGAAACAAACTTGGGCTCTACTGGTACTGAGAGGCTTTTGTGTTGCAGCTAACATGACACGACACGTTTGTGGTGCCATTCTGTGTTTGGAATTTTCCTTTTTCCTGAAAACATCTTTTCTTCTATGACATGTTCCCAACAGCACAAGTGTGAAAAAAATGTACATAACTGTAGAAATTGCCACTGGGCTGTGAAGAAAGACCTTGGGGTCTTCAAAATATGGAGGTACTTCTGAATCTCCACCTTTGATCCTAGATTGGCAGCGTGGTTTTGGCACATCACACAATAAACTGAAGCTGATCTGATTAGAGGAAGGTTGGTCACCATGCTGAGCTCGAGCCCTTCCATGTACTTCTGGGCTGAGGTTCACATTTGGAGTTGGTCCAGGCAAAGTCTTCATGCATCAGTGAATCTGTAGACCTCACCACACTGCCTGTATGTCAAGAACCTGTTCTTATGAAAACATTGGACTTGTTAGATAAAACTTTGATGCATACTTAACTTCTTGTTGTAGAGACACTGGAAAAATCTGCTACTTCATGTGAATAAAGAGGAACAGGATCAGACCTTTGGTCATGGCCTGTACAGCACTAATGTTAGTGTAAGAGGAGATGGGGCAGTGCTGCCTGCATGTTAGATTTGAGAAATTTGAGAACACATTGAAAAACAGGCTCCTGCTGTGTTTTTACCCTTTAATTTCAGTAGTACAGTGATGCCAGGTAGTTAAGAACAGAAATGTTGTGTAGAAGTAAAATTTCTCTCCAGCTGGAATGTGGGTTTATGAAGAACTGAGTTGTGCTTCAGAACTCAATCCAGTTTGGTGTGTAGGATACACACATGGTATCTGCTCATGCGAGAGCACCAAGTTCCCTATCATTCAGTCTTTGGCTGCTGTTTTTATTGTTCCTTGTAATGATAAGGAAATGGATCGTCTCAGAATAAATGAATGCCACATGTACCAAGTGCATATGAAAACAACAGGTTTTGTGTTGTACATTGCTAAAACCTCACTATGAATCCATGTGAAAGAAGTTCAGAGAGATTCCTCATATTAGCCAGCAGGTACTATCTACCTTCTGTATCAATGGCAGTCAAACCTCTTTTGCTGAAAGCAAAAACTGCTGATGAGTCAGTGACAGAACCTACCCTGTGTGTGCCCTGCTCTTTTATTGCTTACAGAAAAATAAGTGTATGGGTCATTAAGTTTCCAAGGTATGCTGTTTCTGTTCAGACTGAAAGGGCTTGGATGTGCTTTGAAGCAAGTAGTGGAGCATTTTCTTTCTATTTCTCATATGGGTTTTTTTTTTCAGGGGAATTTGTTGCTAAGTAACATTAAAATTCTCCGTGAAATTACAACTGTTCTGCAGCAAATCCTGTAGCATTTTCTTGTGCTTCCAAGTTGATGTGACATGTAGTTTTTTGGGGTTCACTGTTAGAGAGTAAGATGCAGTACTATTCTTTTTTCAAATGCTGCCAGCACAGGAGTTGGGTGCAATCAATTATAGTTTATAACATGATCTAAGAAACTACTGAAAATTTTAAATGTTGATAAATACATAATTTAAAATGTGTGCTGTTATTTTGCTGGTTCCAATCAGGGCCCCCCCAAAAAAAGTTGATAAACAGTTTAAATAATGCAATATGGATGCCATTTTCATCACTTCAGATAGTGACAAAGAGATTTCAGATGGTCTACAGTAAATAAGAATTTCCAAGATCAACTGCAAAGTTTAAACAGGGAAATTACCTTAGTTTATGTGAAAATCACTGTCCTGTGTTCCTCAGCTATAAAATGGGGTAATGATTAAAAATTCCAAAGGGATTGTAAAAGAGGTTTAGATGCTCAACTCCAAATTTCACCAGGCCTTTCTTTAGGATTCAAAAAAAAATCTTTGGACTCTGAATTTAGTCTCTTAGCTCCACTTCTAATTTTTTGCATTCCAATACTCCTTGCTGATGTATTAAGAAGTGTGTTTTGTTCTTTAGTTGAGTATAAAAGATACCACATTACAATAATGATTAGAAGCTGTTGAAAAACTGCAACTGAAATAAAAAAAAAGAAATTTTAACTCCTGTAGCTATGCCTGCTACTACTTTAAAGATCTTATTTATTTTATATTTACTGGATTTATACTAAAGTCTCAGCCTCATTATGCCAGATGCTGAATATAATATATATATATACATAAAAATATATATATAATATAAATATAACCAGGGGATGGCTGTACCCCAAAGAGACTATCTTCTGCACACAGGGGTCCTTCAGACTTGCTTGTGTCAGGACATAATTGTGGTAGACCTTTGACTTCAGCTCTGCTGCAACACCTCAAAGCTAGGAGCACATGTCTGCCCCATGCTGCTCCTACCCCTTCATAAATTCCTCCTGTTCCGCCCAATCCTTACATGTGGTTTTTGTGAAAAATTTTTTATGGAAAGGTCAGAAAGGAAAATTTGAGCTCTGGGTCTCTAGCAAGACTTCTGGGTCTCATCAAGCTTTCAGGACAGTCCTCTCCTGGACAAAAATCTGTGGAATTGTCAAAATCTGCTGATGAATGGTGTGAAACAGGGAGTGGAGAGCACTCACAACAAGGTGGTAGCCACCAGCATGCACCCAAGTCCAGTAGCACCACCAGGGTGGACTGCTCTCACTTCTTGCATCACCTACACAGCAGAGTCCACTGTGAAGCTCTAGTTGGGTGAAGGGTTTCATACATGACCACAGAGCCAGATCCCCCACAACCTGTACTGCTCCAAGTGGAGAGCTCTCCAGTGAAGTTCAGAGGAACATCTGCAATGTTTTAGGAGGGAGCATTTCTAAAGAAACATATTTTAGAAAACATTTTAGAAATTAAACAAACATTTCTGGAGAGGGCAGGCTGAGATGTTGTAATGTCTGTACTAGCCCAAATGGCGTGCTCCAGATTTACATGAGTTCAAATGGAAAATTCTTAATAAATATGGCATGCATTAAATAAAGAAGACTATACAGATATTTAATAGGGTTTTGTGCAAATTGCTCTTGAAGCCCCCAGGTTTTATCAGAGAAGGGTCATCTTTTCAGTAGAAGTTTGGAATCATACACTAGGACAACGTTTCCTCTTGCAGGGCCATAAACTATTAAAATTTTGGTATTTACTATTAAATGCCTCAGGATTTTTCAGTGCAGGAAGATTTGAATAAACTGCCTCTCTGTACATCTACCAAAGTCCTATTGCTCACTAGGATTTGTATCTGTTGTTTGAAAAAACATACCTATGCTCTTGTGTGTATACAAACACTTTGCCAAGTTGTTTACCAGAGAGGTTATAGCAAGAAACTCCATAAACATACATTTTCCAGAGCAGGAAGAAGAAATCCAGAAGGAAATAAAGAATTGACCAAAATACTATAAGCAATTTTAGCAAGTTGAATGAATGTTTGAAGGCTGACAAGCACTAGGCTTCATTTTCACAGAGCTTTTAAGCACGGGCTTAATTGTAAACACATGCTTGTGAATGTCACTTAGCAGCAAAATGCACAAAAGATTAACTTCCCAATAACATAATCGTTTCACAATAATCATTTCTTGTGCTTTTCCACTTAGGAATCTGTAGCTAAGGTAAAAATAAATAACACAAAGGAAACATATATGACTTTGCATTTCCATGGCAAAGAGAGTCATAAAATTGGAGAGGTCATGTGGTAAGTGTGATTTACCTGAACTTTAAGTACTTTGAAAATGAAACACCAGGAACAGCATAATCAGTCAGGAGAGCAATTAGGGACTCCATTACCACTCAAGAGAAGCAACAGAGCCCATAATCACTTGCCTGAGGAAATGGTTTTCACATCCCTGCCCAATTCAGGGTTTTTGCTGCGTATCGGCGGCGTGTGAGTAAGGGAGTGTCTTAAGCTCTTGACAGGAGCAAGAATAATGCAGAGGGAATGGGGCGGTTATTTAGAGAATCTGTCTCATAATTTATTCACTCTGCTTCATATCTGGAAGTAGCTGCTAAAAATGTTCAAAGCCTGGACTTTCCGAAGGCACATGGAAAGCTTCATTTGCAGACATGTATCCAGCAGACTTGGGGGCACTGAGGAACCTTTAACTCTGTTGAACCCATAGGAATTGCTATGGTAGGTTGCTAGACAGGCCAGTTCTCTTTCATCTTTCTCTCTTTAGGCAGCAAAACCAACAGGGACAAAGATGCCAAACAGTGGTTTTAAAAAATGTCCATGTGATAGACATTTGGGGTGGGAAAAGGCTGGTGAATGATACATGCCTTATATACATCCTCATATACACATGGGAGATGATGAGTATAGGGCCCAGGCTAAGCATACGGCTCTATGGCAGAAAGATAGGAAGAACTTATTTGAGTAGGAGAAGGATTGTGGAGTACCTTAAATGTCACATGTAAAAGTCTAAAGCATTCAGAAAGGGAGCCTTTTATATTTGTTTCTTGTATATCTTTTATGTTGACACAAAGTGCAATAGTGTTTTACAGTCCCATGGAAAATCTGTTCTGTTCAAAAGAACGGTCCCAAAAGCTGGAGTTGGGGGAAAGAATTGACAGATATGATAGGGACCAACCAGTTAGGCTGGTGAGTCCCTCCCAAGAAGAAGGGCTAGATAGGTTTCCTTCTGGGCTGTGTTGCTAAAGGACTTGGAACAGGGTATGGACTCTGGGAGGAGTCCAACTATTTCAGGATCATAAAACCAACAGTTCATGGAAATTGTCCAGATGGATAAATTTTAGGACAGGTTTCATGTGACTGAAGGTGATGTCTACTTGCAACTGTTGGCTTAATTTTGTGTTTTTGTTTACAAAACTGAATGTTAGAGGAAAATTCAGACATGACATAGTGATGCAAGGCTTTAAGTAAAGAACAGTAAAGGACTTTGAAAGTTTTGGAGAAGGATCTGTAGCAGAACACCGCCAAATGTGTACTCACCCATAGAGTGGAAAGTGAACGGCTTTGGTATCTCAAGCTAGGAGAATTAACACTGTCTTTTTCCTATCCTTTTTTAATTTTTATAAGACAAATGATTTTTGATGGCAGTGAAAGGCCAATAAATGACTCTATGGTTGCACTCTAATATGATAAAAGATATTAGATATTTGCAGTAGATTTATATGGTAAATAGACTGAAAGCAACTACAGGTCCATAATTCTCTTAGCAAGCCTTCTTTCCAGACGTTTTTCTTTCAGTGTGGGTTTTGTACATTCATCAAAGATACTCAGCCATCTAGCAGCCCTACTGCTCTGACAGGGTTGCTGGACATCTGGAAGTCTGGACGTGCCAAGTGCATTAGCATATATGTGCTCTGTAGTTCGTGCATGGTAAATGTGGAACATCCAGGAAGCCTCTCCTCAGGTCCCACGAGCTGAGCTCTGCACGTGCCCAACAGCTGCCTGCACGTCAGTGGCTTCCTGGCAACTTCCTGGAAATCTCTTGGAGAAATAGGAGAAAACTGCTTAGATCTCACTACAGCTGGGGTATAAAACTCATTTTGCTATAGTACACACGCCTAAGACTAGTGCACAGCAATTTTCAGGGCTGGGTTTGCAGTGAAGGAGAGTTATTTAATCATAGAGTCTTTATTCCTGGGCAGAAATGGTTAGAGGAGATTTGAAAGGCAAATTAGAGCTACATGTGGAGAAACTTTGACTGTGAGTCTTAGTCTAACAGAACTCAGCACAGGCTCGACTCCAAGCTCATAAGGGGTTTGCCTGCCAAAGGTCAGGACACATCAGGACATTCAACAGCAGGCTAGATTAAGCTAGAAAGACTAATGGCATGTACACACACAGTGTAAAGGAAATAAAATGATTTGGGGAGCAGCAGCCATGCTAACAATTGCTCCCTGAAAAATACAGTCTAGCTGGTCTAGTGGGAGGTGTCCCTGCCATGGCAGGGGAGTTGGAACTAGATGATCCTTGAGGTCCCTTCCCAAACCATTCTATGATGAATTTTAGCTCTGATGCTTGTTTTCTTTTAATAACACCTTCAAACTGCTTTCATGGTCTTCTAAACCAACTTTGTGTGTGATGGAAGGCATATTCCTTTACTTCCACCCTCTTCCAGCGCAGTTTTAGTTTAACAGTCTTCCCTTGAACACGAGGAAAAAGAGTAATGTATGCTGAATAGTGATCTCACTCTGATGGGAAATACAGGCTTGTAACTGCTGCACTGTAGAATGTGTCAGGATGCCCAAATTTAACACTTAGGTTAATAATTAAGGTGGTGGAGGTGGGGGGGAGGGTGTTTGCTTTATTGACAGCCTTGGCCTATCATAAAACAAGCTTCTTCATGGTGCTCTTCCTGCCTGGAGGAGAATTTATCCTTGAAATGACAGAGATCTTTATTTGTCCTTTCATCATGAACAAGTCTGGCCAAAAGGTCTCACTCTAATGTACACATATTCCTGCTAGTTCAATGTACTTATTCTTTTAATACACTTCTTGGGTCAATTTTTCCTTTTGTGTTTAGCCTGATCTTACTGTATCACTTTTCCTAACTGGCTTTCAGCAGATTCAGTGCTCTCCAGCTTCAAGTGTCACGTTGTGGGTGGTCCCTTTCATTTGAGGTATTTTGAGCCAAATGTGAATAGAAAACAGCTTTTGTTCTGCAATTTTGGACTTTACCCTTAAATACCTACCAGACTGTAATCATCCACACATCACCCACTGCCAATAAATAACCTATTTTATTATCCAAGTCTCTTGATGGAGAAGAACATTTTTGCTGGATTAGGCTAGAGGCAGCAATACATTGGGTTTTCTTTCTTTTATTTTCCATATGAAAAAGAGTTAGATATTTTATTAGAGTTTCAGCACTGTGATTATTTACTTTGTTATATGAGAATATTAATTGTGAAGTTTAAAACAAAGAGGGGTTTAAATGTTTCTGTGTTACATACTGGTATGGAGGAGAGCAGAGTCTGGCCAATGGAGCTTTTCACATGTATGGGACATATATTCTGATATATTTGAGATATATATTCTGATATATGTGCAGCATAGAGATTAAGCAAGCACAGAGTTTGATAGCCATGATGGCATAATTTTACAGGAGCACTGAGGAATCTGACTGAAATCCTAGGCTGCATGGGCAAGGCATAGTAGAAGTGCTTAAAATAGAAATGCTCCCTAAAAGCTCATAATCTAAGTGTCAGATAAAGTCAAACAGGTGGATGAAAGAGGTAAACAGTGAAAAGAAAATTGGCAGATGAATTAATGCTGTAACATGCAGAATTTACCAGAAAAGCAGATGCTTGAGCTAACTATTCTACTAATCAAAGTTCTGCAGGAGTCATACGCAGCCATCCCAGCAGAATTAACTTTAAAGAAATAGTTTAAAAGAGTATAAATGTGAATTTACCATTCGAATTTCCCCCCCTGTCCCATTCAAATATTTAGAAAATGCTTATTTTCCTATCTCCCCAGGTTCCCCCAAGGATACTGACGGGTCAGTGTGCGGTAGCTTGACCACACTGCTACAGCAGCTCCTGGTTTGAAAGGGTTTGATTAGATTCTGTCAAAAGTTTTCATTCCCAAGGGGCTTTTCTATTATTTTTATGATGCATCAGAGTTATACTTGTGATGCTGTTCCCCTTCACATAATCTCCCAGCTCTGATTTGTGGCTCCCAAGAGAGTCCTTAAAGCACAGATGAAGGGCATTGGGTTAAATCTCATTTTACTAGGCAACCTGCTTTGTATCATTTTCCTTTCTTTTTTTTTTTCTTTCTTTTTTTTTGTTTCATAGATCAAGAATGTATTTTTGGCATGTTGTACACAAACAAATGCTGTTCTGGGTGGAAGCCTATCTAGTAGTTAAAGCAATGGATTGTGACTCAATGAGTGATTGAGTCAGCCTCTGGATTCCTAGGCGAGCAATTTCTATTGATTTATTGTGTGGCCCTAGACAACTAGCTAATATCTTTCTGTCTGCCTCTATTCTCACTCTTATTAGTTTTGCCTGGGTATAATTATACCACACAGACCTTTTCTCATCCCTTTTGAAAAAAGCTTTTTCACATGAGGTGAGAGGCTTGGATGGAAGTGTCCATGACCTAGGACTGCCTGTCCCCTGGCCTGGGCAGGGTTTCTCTAGTGCAGGTGCTGTGGCAGACTATGGCAAGGGACCTCTTTGCCACCATGGGTGCATGGTGTTCATGGCAGGGCAGGAGTATGATCCATGTCTGGATCCTCACTGTTTACTTGGGGCAGGTTCTGGTTGCGTGTTATCATAGAATCATAGAATGTNCCAGTCACATTTGGAAGGCAACAAAATCTATAGATGCTGTAGATACCCACTCCAGCAGTCAGAGAACCACTGGTATAGGTAGGACATACAGTTGAGGGCACTTACCTGGCTGTTGTGCCTGTGGTCTCATTGGCAAATGTTCCTTGAAGGATCTCAGAGATGTTTAATGAGTCAGATGATCCTCGATGGTTTTAAAACTGTAAAGTGGCAGGGGGGGACTGGGAGGCAAGGTCATAGTCCTCCATCTCTATTCCTAATAAACTATAAGTCTGTGTTTCCCATCTGATTCTGGGCACTAATTCTGCCCTGCAAAACATAAGTTGCTTTGAAAGCCTCTCCTGAAATACCTGCTTTTCCTAAAGAAAGATCACAGGAACAACAGCTCAAAGGAAATATCCTGGTTGTGTTCAAGGAGGTTGAAGTTAAGGTTTGCTAGACTTGTTGTGTGCATGGCACAAAGCTGACCATGCATCTGCAGAGGTCATGTCATGTGTTCAGGGGGACCATGTGGCAGGTACTTGCAGTGCTCAGAACCTCAACTACATAAGACAGCTCTGAGATGGTGTGTCTCTGAGTCTTCACCTCTCCTGTCTACCTCTCACAAACATACAGAAATATGCTAGGTTGCTTGTTGTGTAGGTGATGGATGATGGATCAACTTGTAGCTTGGGGACAGCTATTGGAAAGCCAGATTTTCCATTTGCTACAAACCTTATAAAGGAAAACATAAAGGCACTTGAATTGCAATACAAAAATATTGGGTTTTTGATAGCTGCTGTAAACCGATGTGCTGTCAAATGAAACAAGCCTTCATATGCCGAATGTGGATGTGTGTGTACCCTCAGACTTCTATATGCTGCTTATAGCAACAGTACTTGATGTGTAAGAACATTGATTGACTGTCCTCTGTGTCAACTTGCCTCTACAAAGCCATTCAGAGCTGTGCACATTCAAGACCCTTGAAGTCAACAGTAGCATGCTCAGTGACCAGGAGGCTTTGTGTGAAGTCTGTGAACGACTATAAAAGTAGTGGAAACATTCTGTCATGGCAGTCTTTACCATTAAAAATAAATGACCTTTCTTTTTCTCTCCCTAGTTTAATTCCAGTGGTTGCACAGTAGCAGATACTGACAGAGCCCAAGCATTTGGGGACTTGTATAAAATAATACTTTCATGTCCAGATTTCATTTGCATGTTTGGAGGCTCTGCATCTTTCCTAAGCTTCCCATTCATCTCTTCAGTCTGAATTCTGCTAAAATGGGAAAATTGAGCAGTCACTAGCAAATCTCTGCCTCAGAAACCACTAGTATTGTAATGAGAAGGTAATTTCTAATGCAAAGAGCCTAAAACTGTAAATCACATGCTTATTTTATACAGTGGGTTATGTAAAAACTATCTTATGCATAGTGCTAGATAGCTTCTTCTGCAGCCATAAAAATAATTGTGCAATAATTGGTCTCCCACTCAACCTAGGAAAACTCTTAATTGTTTTTTGGAAAATGCCATAGACATGGTAAATAAATCAAAAGAAATTTTTATCATTCAATTCAGTGTTATCATTACAAAAAAAATTATCTGCATGGTGTAGGGGCTACAAATTGTTGATTGTGTCAAGAGGTGGATGTTCACACTTAATGCCTTAGGTACAGAACTTGAAAATCATCTTTGAAAAAAGTGATGACTACATTATACCATGTACCAAAATTGGCTTTCTTTGAATGCTACTTAGCTTTGCTTTGAGAATTTTCTATTTTTACTAAGACCTAGTGGCTGATACCTTGACAATATCAGTTAAATCATGCAGGTACAGAAGAGAGGAGATCATATTTTTAAGGAATATATTAGCAAATAGAAATGTGCTCACATGTTTTATGGGACCTGCTTTGGGTCTTTTAAAACAGAAACCTGTAGCACTACTCAGAACTATGCAACTTCACATTGTTTGTTATCATTCTGTTTTGCTGACTTTAAAAATTAACAGTTTTTTTTACTGTAAAGACACTGACCATTCTGATTCATAAAAGCATTTGCTGCTTCATTTTAAAGGCATACCTCAGCCCTACTAAAATCAATATAATTTGAACAAGTACTTAAGCATTTGGTCAATAATGTTTCAAGCCAGCCAGAAGTAGTAGGACGTATAGTCTGACCTTCTATATAGGACAGATTTGTAAGATCTTCCCACAATACATCCTTGGCTAAAGAACATCTAGGACAAGACTATTTGATCCCGATTTGAAGGCTAAGACTAACAGGTTCTAACTGTTAGTTATCCTCCATGTTATAAATATGTTACCCTCTGCCATTTTCCCTTTGTTTGCTTTCATCCTCCTGTCATCACTTACTTATTTTTCTTTCCCAAAACAGTATTTTCTCCTTCTTGTATAAATGCATGCTGTATTCAAACTACTCTTGATTTTAGCTTTGGTAAGCTTAAGAGTGAGTCTGATTTGAAGTACTTCAGCTTGCTGTACAGATCTATTTATCTTATTATTTGGAAGTAAAGGGGAGAGGTGCCCAAGTTTGGGCCTGGGGACATATGAGCTTGGAGCATGGCTTTGAACATCTAGTCTTGCTGAATGATAAATCCCCACCTTATATCTGTGGAAATGGTGGGCAGCAAAGGACTGCACTGCTGGACTTATTTAGAGAATGAGAATTATGTCTATCATGGGCATGAATGCAGCCTTTTGACATTGATTCAGGGCTGTTTGACATCTAAGAAGTTCTGAAAAAAAAACAACCAACCCCTCACAGTTTAATTCCTCTGTGTCTGTGTGTAATTCCTCCCTTAAAAATCTATTTTGGTCCCATGAATTCTCCAATAATTGCCAATACAGCATCCTCAGGTGACTTGACAGTCCTGCCCAACCTTCTTTTTAAACCTCATGCTTCTGCTGTAAATAGACAGCATAGCACAGGGCTGTCCTTCTGTGCTGAGTTTTCTGGCCATCTCCTTGCTATGCAGCAGTGGTGCTTCTGATGTTGTGAAGACAAACTCTAAGCCTGTAAAGAGAATATGTTTACATGTAATGGACTTTGTTATCAATATTTGGGGTTGATTTTTTAAATAAAGAGTGTATGCAGAGGAGCAGACAGACTTTGATTTGTTGTCAGGCAAAATGCAGCAGGATGGATCAGATAGACCCCTTGATGTTTTCCTAGCTTGCAAAATATCCCTGTCTGTGGCACGTTTCTTTTGTCATCTGTGATGTGTTGGTTTGAAAGGGCTGTAGGAGGAGCCGTGATGTATAAGAGTATTTAGTGAGTACTTATGTGGTGCTCCCAAACATCTGAAAATTATGTGGTGATTGACATCTTGGTTAGCTCTGTAGAAAATTTTCCCCTTCCCTTTCCCCAAGCAGTCCTCCCCCTGTGAGGAGAAGGAGGAAAATTAAACATAAACACTTAAGCAGAAAAGTGAATCCAGCTCCACATCAGGTAATTGGTTTTAATTATGAAAACTGTAGATCAGTAATATGCTGAAGGATATTTGAAATACTTCTAATGGTGATATATGTGTTCACCTCATCTGCCTAGAAAAGGCTGTGCAGCAGATACAGCCAGACTGTGGGTCTAATCAAAGGAGAGTTATCTTTGGGTATGAGAAAAGCAAATATTTTTAGAATGGGCCTTCAGCCTATTCTTCAAAACAAGTATGGGGCAATGTGAGGGTTTCTGCCTCAATCTGTTTGCAAGGAGAGTGAGATGTTACTCTACAAATCATTTAACAGAGCTACATGTGAATAAATCAAACATCAGTGTGGAGGAGGCACGAGGTGAAAATGAATTCACAAGCAGTTACCAAGCACTCTAATATCACAAAAATATTTATTAGGTGTATTGGACTGGAAAAAACTAGTGGACATGCCTAAATTGTGGTTCTGGAAGTTGTCCAAGGGGAGCTGGCTCTATTGCAAAGTTGTTATGCTCGTGTATGTTCCCAGCTTTCTGTGTCTAGTCTGGGTTGAGATTTGCATCTATTTTTCTTTTCCTCCACTGATGTACCAGTTTTATGCAGCATCCTCTGGGATCACTTTGCCAGTTATCCCAAATGCCAGCAGAGCGGCATGTGAATGTCCCACGGGGTCTTGTTAGGAATATTAATGTCATCACAAATTTATTGGAAAGCTCACTGAAGTTCACTAAAGGTTGAAATGAAACTGTGCCTGGTTTTGAGCTCGGATAGGCCAAGAAATATCTCAGTATTCTGTTCAGTCTCAATTTAATGTAAAACACAGCACAGGGCACGCCCAGAAATACCTCCTCATATCTAGCAAACCCTGCACTGACAAAGGCAGGCACTTCTGGAGGTCATATTAGCTCAAGACCAATCGATTACAAGGTTATATGTTTGGATTTAACAGCCTATATTGTGTGTGGATTCTGTATAAATTTAATAGTGAATCCCATTTTGGAGTTGCCCAAAGCCCAGCTCCCCAGTGCTATGAGCTAAATCTCCCATGCAACTGATGCTCAAAAGTAAAAATCAATCTATGGATTTTTAGCAATATTCTGAAACGTTTCTCTACTAGAAATTAATCTTCTCTCTGCTTAATCTTACTCATTTTAGCTCACATTTAACTACAACCTTTATAAATTTGTTAATCTCACAGATATGCTCAATGTCACAATACATTGATTGCCTTTGAGGCACCGTATCCATTTTACTGACATCTTTCTGTTCCGTGCCATTGCTGCGAGTGATAAGCAGAGAGCAAATTGGATGGAAAGGTCATCAAATGTGATTATAGTACACTACATATGATGTGACAGTTCAGTAGTGCCATAAAATCCCAATTGCATCTCAGTCTTGTTGCTCTCAAGTATTCAAATATCCTTTAGGCCTGTAAAAATTGAGCTATTTAAAACTTTTGAAATTTTTTAAAAATTATATATATTTGGCTCTCTTACTCTGCCTCTTTTTCTGAACTTGTGGCCTATGCTTCAAACTGAGTTTTCTGCCAGTGACTAGAGTTGAGGTTTATTTTTATAATGAAAGTTATAAATGGAAATTGCCTGGGTTGTTATTCAGGTAATCTCTTGATTGCAGAAACCTGGAAGTACCACAAGGGTTGTGGTGGGCGGTGGTTGAAGTCTGCTGAATGATGATGTGACTGGATGACCTTGGACTAGATGACCTTGGAAAGTCCCTTCCAACCAANTAATGACCTGCTAGTCTGCTAACCATCAGGAGAGGAAGCCAGGAGCAGTTAACACTTTCAGAAACACAGTTGTTGGTAACAATAGTAATGAACCATATCTTGGGCTTGTTATTGTACACGATGTAAGAGAAACATAATAAGTGCTTCAGAATGACAGTGAAGAATTNGGCAGAGAATACTTTCTCTGGACTCAGTATTTCTCTGTCCTCTTCCAAATTTAGAAGGAAGGAAGAGTGGTGAAGAGTGGTGCAGAGCTGAGGTTGTTCTCCTCTTCCTCCTCAGATATGGAAGAAAAGGGGAGGAGAGTGAGTGCAGGAATCCTTAGTCTTCCTTTTATTCACCTTCTCTCTTTCAGCTGGCAGTGGGTTGGGAGGATGGTGCTTTTTCCTCATGTCTTTCTCAGCTGGCTGGGGAAAAACTTGCAGACAGTAGAGATG
>VYZX01010462.1:0-40201 GCA_013401335.1 Brachypteracias leptosomus
CTTTTAGCCCAGAAGTATCAGGAATCTTGAGTCAGCCTCTCACTATAACACAGAATACTCTCTTCAGTTCTGAGCAAGGAAGTATTTTATTCACTAGCTTCTGAATACACTCTCCATTCCGTGTGCCTCATACCTTTTTACCAGTTAAAATTTATCAGTTACTAATTGTCAAAAAAAGGGGACTCATATGCATTAAATCTCTTCTTTATGGATGTTGACTAGACTTAATTTCCACTAGTCCATGGGAATTCAAATGAATACATTTTTGTATTAGCTTATATTAAAAATATGCTGATTTAAGAGTATACACTGAAGTTCAAGCACTACAATATACACTTTTTTTACTGCAAGTACATTTCTCGTGGTCTTGACAGGGCTGGCAAAGACATGGTTTTTACTGCTACCTGGTTGGACATACCTCTGTAACATTTTCAGAAGCAAAGAAAACCTGTGAAAGGAGCAGTGGTTATTTAACAAGTATAGGAGACAGGTATGAAAAGAGTTTAAAAATCGTGTATCTGATGCAATAATATTGGAAATCTATAAAATAATTGAGAACTTTTTGAAAGAAAATGTGAAACCAGAAAAATATAATATCTTTTTCTGGAGAAAAAAACAAAACACAATAGTATATATTCTCTAACTAAATACATTTTACACATTTATGTTTTCCAGTACTTTGAAAGAACAGACCACAGCTGCTTTTGTTCTGTAAGGAACAGTTTTTCAGTATAGCACAGCTTCACCTGTTGTTGGAGGTAGTCCATCTGGTACCCTGCTAGGCAACACATTTCCACGTAAAAGGAAATCTAATGGAGACTTCATTCGTTCTGGTCTTGTGTAGTTTAGGATGCTGAGAAATGGCAGACTGAGGAAAAGCTAGGCTTAATCCCCATCTGACTCTTGTCATTGCAGATATGAGCAAGCCTACCTGACCAGCCTCGTTGGTCTGAGCTCTGAGAAGTATTTTTGGATTGGTCTCTCAGACACAGAAGAGCAAGGAAAGTTCAAGTGGGTGACGGGTGAAGGTGTTCTGTACACAAACTGGAACTCGGCAATGCCTGGTACTCTGTCATTGGAGTAAATTCATGCTGCTATGAAACTTTCTGCGTTGTAATTGTAAAATGTTTCCCAACTTTTCTAAAACAAATCCACAATGACACATATGAGCATTCTACCTTTGAAATAGGAGTGCCTTTCATACATGCAGTTGGCATTGGTGAGGCTGAACCTTGAATACTGTGTTCAGTTTTGGTTTAGTGCTGGATTTGGAGTGTTAGGTTAAATGCTTGGATTTGATGATCTTAAAGGTCTTTTCTAATCTAGATGATATTATCTAGATGATAATTCTATGATTCTACAATTTTCTATGATGTCATGAAAATATTTCTTTTCTGGCTCCACATTGCTTACAAGAGCAAAATCAAACTGAGTGGAAAGGGTGAAATCCCTCCCAGCATGGGCAGCATGCTGCTAAATCTTTGCAGTGAGTGGTATAGGAAAGAGACAGGCAAGGAGTGGTTCATGCACTTGTAAAGCTCTTCAAAGGGAAGGGAAGATGATGAAGGACTCCATGTGCTGTTTCCTCTTTTTACAAAGCTCCTCCTTTGAGTGGACACTACACTTAATATTTCAAACAGCCTTCTGTAAATGAATCACAAGCCATAAAAATGGCAAGGAAACCACTTTAAAACAATTTTCTTTTATGTCTCACAAAGGGAGTGAAGCCAGTTGTGTTGCCCTAANAGGGAGAGAAGCCAGTTGTGTTGCCCTAAGGACTGGAAATGCAGCTGGACTATGGGATGTTCAGAACTGTGAAGTAAAGGCAAAATTTCTCTGCAAAAAAGTAGCTGAAAAAATCACTCTTCCTCTTGCTCCTGAAACTACTTCTGATTTCAAATGTCCCTTGGGTTGGGATACAAGCAATAGCAGTAATTCATGCTTCAGAGTAAGTATTACTTTTTTCCAAATCCTACTCATGAGACAGAAGAGTGCTGAATAGATAGAGTATCTAATCTTCAGAGAATGGCACATTTTTGCACAAATGTAGTAAGCTTTTACACAACTACTCATGGAAATCAATGTGACCTGTAAGGTTATCCCACCATTATACTTTTTAATCCATATTATATATGATAATTTTGCTTATACCAGGCAGTTGGCAGATTTATTTTTAACATGCCATAAACGTAGTGTTCTACCTGAATCTATAGGTTTTTGTGAGAGAAGAAACCCAAAAGAAAACATGGTTTGAAGCCCGAGATTTCTGCAGGGACATAGGAGGAGACCTAGCTGCCATTAGAAGTGAAGAAGAGCAAATAGCAATAGAAGACTCAATAATGTAAGTAAACAAAATATCTAATAATTTTTATTTGGGTGTAACAACACATTATATAGGAATAAATTATAATAGTCTTGAGTTGCTCCTGAGATAATTAGGTGAAAATCTATATCTGTTTAACATCATATTCATAAGAAAAAGAACCAAGAAAATGTTTCATATGGGTATGTTTCAAAGACATTTTTGAAGTTTCAAAATTTGTCATAATCTGCAAATCTAAAAAAAAACCCCACAACAACCAAATTGGTTGAATGTTTCTCCTTCAGATACATTTTTAAGTTTATTCACTGAACCATTTTGAAGCTAAATTGTGATTTTCAGCAAACCTGATTGTTTCATTTCTCAAAGTACACCATAATCACAACATCAATGCTGAAAATCTATGTGCTGTGTTTTCAACACAACCATTTTCAAAGTAGAAAATTTTGAGGCATGAATGTCCTGGTTTGAGTGAACTTCACTTACATTCTAATGGGAGCTTGTTGGCTAACAGCATTTTGTTATTTTTAAAATTTCTACTCTACCTGAAGTCTTCAATAAGTGTGAGAGTTATTGTCCCATACATATTGCAAAATAACTAACCACATAAGTTCTCTTCTTCTATGATAAATTTTTCACATTCTAGAAAAAAATCCCCATCATCTCAGTCTTTCTGGATCGGTTTGCAGTGGTTGGATCCTGATGGTGGGCTCTCCTGGAGTGATGGATCACTGGTGAGTGTTTGATCTTGCTAGTTTCTGTCTGTTCTGACTTTTTCACTGTTGGAGCTGTTTCCATGATTAGTGTGGATGAAAGTTCCCAAAAAATGTCTACCTTGCCACTGAGTAACTCTAAATCATTAGTCTTCATACTGTTTTGGAAAAGAAAAGGCCAATAAACCCTGATATACACCACCACAACAATGGTAACATCAAGTACTAGTTACAGCTACAGAGACGATAATCCAAGTGGCAAATAAAAAAGAAAGGTCTCTCCTGATTTTTATTAGCCTCTGGTGATCTATTGCCACATTCCTTTCCCCTGCTGTTGATTTATATCCTCATTTGATTCCAGTTTTCATGGAACTTCTAGTTTGTTGAATAAACCTGCATAAACCCAGAGCCTTTCTTTTTTCTTGCAGAGTGACTGTATTGCTTTAATAGCCCACATAGGCTGCAAAGCCATAAGAGGAAAGTAAGGAGTAGTCTGAAACTTTAGTGTTACTTCCCTTTCCCTCCAGAGTACAACTTTTTTCTCTGTATGATAAGAATAAAAATCAAAGTTGTGTTTCTTCTGTAGGTGAATTATAAGAAAAACGATTATTTTCACAACACTGCATTTGAACATTGTGGAGCAATCAGTGAAGAGCCTTCCATGTCATGGACTGAGATGCACTGTGAATATAGTCATAACTGGATTTGTGAAATAATGAAAGGTAGATTAGTTTTAACTCTAAACTAACAATAGGAAGAAATTTAAGCCAAATCCTATTCTCTCAAAACAGGAAATTCTGCAAGTTACATACTGGTAGAAAATTTGGTTGATTTCACAGGAATTTTGCATAATAAAAAGTAGGTCAAGACATATAAATACTTGCAGAATCCAATGTTTCAACTGTTGATGATAAACTTTTTTGTTTTACTTAAAAAAAAATATATATATATGATAAGCTTTACTGAAAATATACTTGTTTATGCAATTATAGAATCATAGAAAACAAGGTGAAAGCAACCTCAAGGGCTTTTCTGGTAAAATCCACCGCTCTGCATAAAAGCAGATTTTTCTCAAAACAGAAGCTGTGACTGACATGAAACTGTATATTTCTTGGAACTTTTACATGTAGGGAATTTCCAAATTGGGGCAAAGGGCACAGAGAGGGAGAAAGAGAGGATTACAACTAGAGGAAAAAAATTACTTTGAATTTCTGTGTCCTTTGTGAAGTGAAAGTTTACTCCTCCACTCAGACGTAGCTAGAATGCTACACAAGAACATATTAGTCACCTACTTTAATTTAAACAAATCTACCAGCATACTAGAATCATTCTTTTTGTAAGATGACATGTAAAGAAACTCCTGTAACAACAGTCTTGCTGTATGAAAAGATGGTAATACAATCTCCAAAATTTATGTGCTTTAAGACAATAGGCAGGCTCACACCTTCCTCTCATACTAGTAGCAAAATCTTCTATGTTTATACTTCTGGGATTTTGTTTTCCAAATATAACAACTGTTGAGAAAGATATTTAGTGAAATAAGAGAGGAATCAATTATAGCTTTGTATCGAGTTACATATTTTACTTCAAGACTAACAGGTGTTGCTTTGGTGGCTTCCTGGGCACAAGCCAAGCAGTAAGGGTTAATGTTTAAAGTGATACTTTGCTAAATAAGACAATTTCTGTGCTGGAGAAATATTCAAAATAATATTCTAACTAAAGCATTTTGTCTCAGCTTCTCATACTTAAAAAGTAAGAGTCATAGACATTTATCTCAAGGACATGTTGTGGAGACACCTTTCCTCCATAAGTCATTACCAGCATGATTAGCACAACTAAAAATCACTAGCAAAAGTGTCAATACTAGTTGTATACTGTTAATTATTATGAGTGTATGAATGGCTGAAATTATAGTTTGCAGAAATTACCATCATTAGTCAGCAATGCATAATGTCATACTGAAAGATGCTGGAATAGTTTTTCTTTTAACTCTTTTAACCAATCATAATAGAGATCATTTGTAAAAGGTGACTTTTTTTTTTTTCTACCCAAGCATGTATGTAACACTTCATTTAATGTAATTACATGTACAGCAACACAAACATTATGATGAATGCCCATGGAAAAAAATTATAAAGGTGATGCTTGTTTTACATTTTTATAGCTCTTGGCCTTGCAGGTTTAGAAAAACATTGCTGCAATATCCCATTCTGTGTGATGTGGAAATTTTTCATCTAAATAATTTCTCATAAGCTGGTGTATTTTCAGTCAAATGTGATTCTTCACAAAACAGTTTTACAGAAAATGAAAGTTTCACAAATAAATAAATACTAATTAAATTTAAAATACTTTCGAAGCAAAAATTTTAGTATTTCAAGTTCTTGTACAGATACAAGACACCATCCATAAAAATCTTTTATTATCATACAAAGTTTACCACATTCAAGTAAAATATTTTCACTCCTTAATTTTCTTTCAGATAAAAGTCATTCAGACTAACTTCAGTCATCTACTTTAGGCAATATTCAGGATTTACAAGATGTGCTTAGCAAAAATCTACCAAGACAGGGATGTAGGCCTGTAATGCATCTGTTATCTCCTGAACATCCATTTTTTCTCTGCACTAAAGATACTATATAAACGTATTCTGCAGTGAATATGTGAAATCAGAAAAATTGATAGATATTAAGATAATTTTCAGTAACTAAGCACTTGCACTGGCTCAACATTTGGGAAACATTTTACATCTTCATTTTTTTCTCATTTCATTGCAGGGACTCCCTTGAAACCAGAACGTTTGGCCCCTTCTGCCAGTAAGCTTCTGTTTATTTTCTCTTTGCTAAAGGGTGGTATCATGTAACAGCACCAGCTTTGTGTAAGTACTGTGAAGAATACAGAGTTTCCCTTTCTGTGTTGCAGCATATGAAGTCATGGAAGATGGCTGGATTATAAAAGGAGACAAACAATATTTTTTCAGCACAGAAAAGGCCTCTATGGACAAAGCCAGAACATTCTGCAAAAACAATCATGGAGATCTTGCTATTATTGAAAATAATAGTGAAAGAAAATTTTTGTGGAAAAGTGTAAGAGGAAATTTGGCTACGTTATACAATATATGGCCTATATACCCTGCTGCAAATACTTGTGAACTACAGGAGAATGTGCTTGTTGCATATTATTACTATATTTTCTTAGCAGTAGATTTAAATGTTCAATGAAAAAATATTTATTCTACAGAATAGAGCTTCTTTTTAGGAAAATAAATACAAAAGAATTTGCCATTGACTAGGGTGGGTATATTCTTGTATATTCTTATCTAAATAGAGTTCTGTCCATGATCAAATATACATTAAGGAGCAAGGAACTGGCACATTAGGTGTGTACTGAGAAAACTGTCCTCTGACAGGGTGGCTACCTCTCATCTGAGTATCGTATTCCAGAACATAGTGTTACATGTAGGTGTGAGGCTACTGTCAGTGTAGCTCTGATGGTCACATACCACATCATGTGGCTGAACAAAACAACTTTTCAAAGAAAGGTTTAGCCTGGCCCAGGTCAGGGCCTGATGAACTAGGACCTTCATGAATTAGTTTTCCTGCAACATGTATCACAATTGTTCATGTATTTCAAGGGCATTGCCTACACATTGCCTGAGATGGTTCTGATGGGCATATGCCAAAGCCATGGCAGAGGAATGCTAACAGTTTAATAGCATAGGTGTTGCCTCAAACCTCTGCCATAGTACTGTTTGGTTTACTAATACCAAAGTAGCCACACAACCTCCTTTCTGATTCACACTTTTAGATGCTTGCTTTTATTATGTGGAAAAGGATTCCAGTATCTGAAGGGGGTCTACAAGAAGGCTGGAGAGCAACTTTTCACAAAGGCCTGCAGTGATAGGACAAGGGGTAATAGGTTCAAACTGGAAGAGGATAGATTTAGATTGGAAATTAGAAGGAAATTCTTTACTCAGAGGGTGGGGAGACACTGGAACAGGCTGCCCAGGGAGGTTGTGGATGCTCCATCCCTGGAGGTGTTCAAGGCCAGGCTGGATGAGGTCCTGGACAGCCTGGTCTAGTGAGAGGTGTCCCTGCCATGGTGGGGGGGTTGGAACTAGATGATTTTCCAACCTAAACCATTCTATGATTTCTGTGATGAGAAACAAGGAGAGGACAGACAACTTTAGACACAGGAATTACATGGCTGCTTAAGAACAGGAAAGTACCAAAAAAATTGATACAATTTTTTTTTCCTAAATCTTCCTTGTTTCTTTTCAAATTGAGAACACAACTTTGATCATGCCAGCAATGCAGCCAAAACTAGAAAAGCAGCCATAAAGATAATAAAGCAAAAGTATATGTTGTATGATACTTACTTCAACGGGGGTCCTCTCTGGTGACTATACATGATATTTATACAACGTGTATTCCTCTATTTGCTCCCATGGCACAAAAGTTACGTGTTTTCATATTAGATAACTACTAAATATTAAAAAGCACTAACTAAAAGTATATTTTTGTGTTTAGATCTTAAAAAATGGCAAATTGAAGTCATATCTCATAGGATTAACTCAGAATGCTGATCGGCAGTTTAGGTAGGTAAACAAGCTTCATCAAGATTCATAAAAAATGGTTGTTGAAGTTTTGTACTGCCAGAATTCCTTCTGGAGCAACCACTGCAAAGGACTTAAATGCAGATTCAAAGAGCTAGATTGCATGTTGAAATGTGTGCTCTCCCTTAGTTTAACTACATTGTAAAAAAAGTTTTTATAGGGAGTATACATGCTATGAATACATAAATAATGCCTGTTAAAGATATTTTTGTTATTTTACTTGATCATGCAGGGATTTCATTACTGAAAGTCTTTTAATCTTAATGGAAACTCAATTTACAGACTCAGCTGTATTTTTAAAATATTTTTAGCATGTCAAGGTAGATTTTTCTGAACTGTTCCATGAACATTTTCTGAGCAACTGCTACTGTTTTGTTGTTGGGGTTTTTTTCAGTTGGATGGATGGAAGCCCAGTGCACTATACAGCCTGGGCACAGGGTGAGCCCAACTTTGCATATGCTCAGGAAAATTGTGTGGCCTTAAATAAAAAAGATGGTAAGTTACAGAATTCATTTTTTTAAAGTATTTTCATAGGCACTGATCTTCCCATTTGCTAAAAATATCTTGCCAACTTTAATCCATTCTTTCTCAGCAGTTTGGGAAAATAAATATGCATAATAAAGTATAGTCATTATATCTGAGGTTTCTCCAAGTGCAATATTAGCCATAAAAGTGGAACATAAGAAACTGATTTTAATGAAGAATGCAGGGACAATTTGATGACTGATTTTTCAGCTCCACAAACAATACGTTCTATTCAAATCAACAGCAAATTGGTCTTTCAAAAAATAATTAGAGAATAAATAGCAAAGGAATAGAATATATATGGAGTTTGACATTTTACAGCGTTTTCACTGATAAGTGAAAAGTGTTAATTTACACTTGCATGTTTCAGTGCAATAAAGCTGTTCAGGTGGGTTCCACTCAGAGGTCACAGAGTTGCCATATCAGTCATCTCAAATGGCTGCTACTCCCACCATCACAGAAGGACCAAAGTCCTCTTGTAAGCAGTGATTATATGAGATAGAGTTGAGTTGAAGCAATTTATCTCACATTCCCAGGCAAATTGCTTTTGAACGTACAAGCACAGAAGCCAGTTCCCTTCCCCGCAAATTTCAATTTTATTCAGTGTCTTATTATCCATATTTAAATTGACTTCAGGCCTGTGGAATGATGTCAGCTGTGGTTTTTCAAATGGCTATATCTGTGAGAGGCACAGAAATTTTATAAACAGAACGCTTCCTTCAGCGGTACCTTCACCTCCTGGAGGATGTCCTGAAGATTGGCTTTTATTTAAAAATCAGGTATGATAACATCCATCTAAGCACAATGATATTAGTCCTTGGGAAGGTACTTAAAGATATACAGGAGGTCTTTTGTCTCTCAGCTATCTTTTGGCAGTGATTATCCAAAGTTACATTAAAAATTGAACCAGTTGCCCAATTCTTGCAAAATAGTGGGTTTGCAGATTTAAAAATATTTTCTTGAGAAGGGATCATCTGAGATACGTTGGAAAAACTGCTTTAAAAAAAAGTTGAACTGAATTCAACTGAAAGCACCAACTATAGTGTAAAGTCAGTCAGAAATAAGGCCAATTATTCCAAACGGGCTACAATGTAATTCTTGCCTCTACCTAAAAGGGCCAAACTTGTGCTTATTACATGATGGTTCTATTTTCTAATATATACGATATTGTTATGAAAGCACCCATGGATGCTCACACCAGTGAAGTTGTTTTTTTTTTCATTTTTGTTACAGTCATCAGAGTTGTTGTTTTCCACAAACTATGCAAGACTCATAATTACCAAACCATTTCAGGGTGAATGCGATGACTATGCATTTTTTAAGATATCGTGAATCATACGCTTCCATTACTATAAGAGCTGTAAAAGGATGAATACACACATGAGAGTACCCTGACCATGAGCTCTAAGTCAAAATCATTTTTTCAGAAAGTTCAGGTGTTTACACATGACATCCTGTGCTGTGCTTTTCTTATTGAGTCAGCACTTCTTTGTCTTTTACTAATGATGAAGTATGGCTTCTCAAAATCTGTGTTAGTTAATACATTGGATTCTCATCAGGCTCCTACTGTGGTTTATAAATGGTTGTTCGACTTTTGTTGTGTCACAGAAAGACACAGTAAATTTAAAATTTGTGAATGGTTTTGACTTGGTTTCAGAGCTGAATCCCGTTAACTTTGGAAAATTATTTTGTGGGTCTGAGTTAGGCTAATTTCTACTTATTCTAGTGTAGTTCAAGCCTAAATTCCTTTTTCTTGTCACTTGCTAACAGTCCATACTAATTTTTCCCTAGTGTTACAAATTTTTTGGCTCTTCCTATGAATACTGGTATACTGCAAGAAGAAATTGTCTGAGCCTTGGAGGAGACCTGGCAAGCATACATAATGAACATGTGCAAGGTATAGTGCAACAGCCCCTTTAGGTAATAGATAGCATTTGTTCTGTATACAGTGGTTATTTTCTACAAAGAAAAAACACAGTAAAAAGAAACAGTATGTAATTGTATGTATTTTATAATATGTATACTAAACACGGATTATATGGTCATGGTATGAATCTTTTTTGGAAGAACTACACCTCTCTGAAATGACTGCATAAATTCTTAATTAGGCAGTAAAATGTCAGGGGAAGGCACATTTTTGCCCCGTCTATGTTCCTGTGCTTCAATTTGCAGCTGTATACAGCTACACATTTCCATCAGTCAATCAGTTAATCCTGAGTGTTGAAATCAGTGAACTCTTTAGATAACATGGTGGTCAGGCAGGGTTTTTGTACCTTCCCTCTTTCCTGTCTCACTTCATAGTTGCAAATACTCTCGTTCTTAGAGACTTTTCACAGGCAAAGTCTTGGCATAACTTTGAAATAATAAACTTAGGCAAACTTCTGATCAAATGCTAATTAAAATGTATTTACAAGACTTTAATGAACAAAATAGTTAAGCTGATGTCTTGACTGATGACATGACATGTTCATCTTCTTTTCTACTGGCTTTTTTCCAGCTTTTCTCACTTACCATTTGAAGGATGTTTCAACTGATCCCTGGATTGGCTTGAATGATATACTCAGTGAACTCAACTTTGTTTGGAGTGATGGAAGTCCTGTATCTTATACAAACTGGGCTCCAGATTCCCCAAAACTTGTAGAACCTGTTTTATTTCCTAGTCTACATCCAGAAGATGGCCACAATCTGCAACAGGTAAATACCGCTTAGCATTTACCATCGAGTTAAGTATGAGGAGTAACATCGCTTCAAGTGAAAAGCTCACTTTGCTACAGACATTGCCTCAGCCTTCTCCCCAAGTTGTTAATTTATCTTTACACTCGGATTAGTAATAAAAAGTTTCAATGCTTGAGTACTCTAGTTATCTCATAGCACAAAATGGCATTGCTGCAATTTTGCCCAAGAATTTGTCAAAATTGCAGTAATGGAGCAATTGAATAAAGTTTTGTTTTTCATAGTAATTTGCTGTTAATTTTGCAGAAAATACAAATGCTTTAGAAGTTAACACACACTAGAAATATTTCCATGTTTCACAAGTTAACTCATATTTGAAAAGGAAAGAGGAGAGCATGCAAGAGGAAATAGTTTAATTTTTTTTCTACTTCTTCCCATTTTAAATTGTAATTGAATTGCTAAGGGTCAATAGATGCAACTACTTTCTAAATCAATCAAACCCTCTTCACTGCTAGCACTAAAATGAAACCTCAGAATGATGTAAATGAAATAGAGTTCTACTATTCAGATCAATGTAGACCAATTTGCACACTCACATTGCTTTTTTTCTATTTATTTCCATACCTTGCTTTCAGAACCTGCCCTTCACACCATGTCATTCCACTCACTGTCCATCCTTCCTTCATTTTGGTATCCACAGCTCTAGGGAACCCAGAAATCATACCTCTAAAAAACCAGCTTGATCTGCATTTGAACCAATTCATTCTGCTCTTACCCATCTAGCCCTTGGCCAAGGCATGCAGGAATATAGGATACTGCACAATACATAGCTCTACTTTACTACAGCAATAGTAATGCTCCTGGAAAAAAAAAAATGTGCAAAGGTACATTCTACTTTTCTCCTTTGCCTTCAAGATACTAACAGCTATCTCCTTCAGAGGATCCTTTTCAAAGGAATGAAATGTCATCAAAAAGTTACTCAAGCTTAAGAAACTAGAGTTAGGGTCCACTACAACAGATGTTCCTAAAATTTCTGCACAGCACCTTAGTAGACTGTTGAAGGTTGTAATAAACTTGGAAGTTCCAGCTTCTTAAGCACTCAGCACCTGATCCAGTGTAGCTGAAAGATAAATTCTAAGAACTAGATCTGATTATAACTCTGCCAAGGACCATAATTTAAATGATTTCATCAAGAATAACCACTATTAAAGTTGATTTTGCAAGCCAAATACAAAGCATGACCTCTATTTATTTTTATTTCATTCTTATTCAAAAAACTTACTGATAGCTGCTAATTAGTCAAGATGGAAGGTGTGACAAAGTTTTTGAAAATAATAGTTCCTTTCAAGTATGTCTCTTTGAAAACAGTGAAATGAACAAGCAGGTTGAACTGAAGATTATAAAGATTTACAAACCAGTGCCAAGGTGGAGCTGGCGACAATAAAGGATGCTAAAAACGACAGAAAAGGATAAAAGAAAGGTGTTTCTCAACTTGCAACAAACCCTACAATATCAGAATTCAAAGAAAAAAGGAGTGAAATTACCCAGGCAGTTATAGTACTTTGTTTTATAACTTCTAATATCAATGTACTCATATTCTTTCCCTTACTCAAACAGTTTGATTGTGTTTCTCTGAAGAGAGGACATGCTGATGACACAGGAAAATGGAACAATGAAGAGTGTTATAAGTCCACAGGGTACATATGCCAGAAGAACAGTGGTGAGTTCTGTATTCCTAATCTTGAAATTTCTAGCACAAGGATTAAAATCGCTTTTCTTGTTTCACATTCTTTAGATCAGTTATCTTTTTTTTTTTTTTTTTTAAGTAAACCATCTGTAAAACCTAAGGGCCAATCTTGCATCCCCATGTTACTTGGCAATGTTTTGGAGAAGGGAGTGATAAATAAAATATCAGAATTTAGGAAAGCAAAATTATTTTATTTTTTAAAGTGTAGTTAAATAGCTAAAGACCCCCAAACATTTTAATTACGTAAGTTCATAATGATCTGTAGATTACCATAACCAGTAAGTTTTATGTTTATCCAAATAAACCTGGTAGTTACAACTAAGTTGCAAAGAATATTTTGAAAACACACAGGGTAAGTGTGTTACTTTTGACTGATGGAGTGAATTTACCTCAGTAGTATAAGATACTGTAAATTTACTGATTCAAAATTCTCAGAAGCTGAAAATGTATTTCTTTCATTCAGAATATTCACTGTTGTTTTGAAATTATGTTTCTTACAAACAATTAACAAGAAGGTGTTCCATTCCATTAGCAACTTTCTACTAGGTTTATAAACAATGAAGATTTCATGCAGTTGCTCAAGTCAGACAGATGACGTCCAAATATAACTGTTCTTGGGGTGTTTTTTTTTCCTTATTCCTTCAGATCCTGAACTCTTTAAGTCATCAGCAACAGAACTGGAGTTTGCTTTTGACCATTCTGGTGGCATTAGCTATTCTGTCACCCATTCCAAAATGAATTGGGAGGAAGCACAAAAAAACTGCAATAAAAATGCCTCAGAACTTGCCAGCATTTTAGATCCATATAGCCAGGCGCTGTTGTTCTTACTTGCACAGGAATATGGAGAGCCTCTGTGGATTGGTCTTAACAGCAACATGGTAAGAAGATATACATTATATACAGGTAGTCATGCTGACATTAGACCTGATCTTACTTTATGCTTCCAACTGGTACCCTATAGGAATTTCTGAGAGTGGAGTCCTGAAAACAGCATGTTACACCACTACATTACCTATTTATGCTGGAGTTCTTCAATAAAACTCATATAGTGGAGATTTTAATGAACTAAGAACTCTTACACTCTTTAGCACAAATAAATGCTCCTGCAAACCAGTATATAACAATAATGTATGTTGTTTGGACTCATTTAATGGTCCCGAATATAAATTGTAAAATCTCACAGATTTTGAGTTTATTTTAATAAAAAAAATATTTAAGGAACAACACACATCCTGCCACATGTTTATGTACCTCAGTAATCCATGACATGATATCACAGGTCACACATCTAAGATCAGCAAAGGAATGGTTTTTAAGTGTGTGTTTATGCTTACACATTATACTAGTGTAGTGTTATTTATGGAAGCAGTATATTTTTTCATTTGAAAATAGAAATTGGTATCATTTCTCTCATATGAAAAAAAACCCTTTCTGTTTGTGAGATGTCTATATCAGTTGTGTGACACGGGAGGGCAAACATTTGGATGGTAGGTGTGTTTTGACATGCTACACTTTTCCCCATGAATCACAGTCACGATAACTACAACAAAAGCAATGGTGACCAGCACTGCTTATTAAGAATAATTCCACCCACATTCCCATTTTCCATGCAGACCTTTGTGTGGTCTTACCAACATGATGACTTATCTGACTGCCAGTTTTACGCCTTCTCTCAGACACCCTTTCTTTTTTTTCCTTCCACTTCCCAAATGCTCTGAATTATTGTTAGATACGTTTTGGAGGGCAGAAAAAAAAAGAAACACATTCTGCATTCACATTTGTGGATGCAGATTTGTGGACAACAGACACTGTACATTTTGTTGCGGTCAGCATTTACAAGCACAGGAAGGGGGCATAAGTTAGCATATGATTCCATACTGGGAACATAAAAGTCCTCTTGAGGATCTTGTGTAGCAGCTACGTCACTCTCAGCAACTTTGAAATTACCATATAGATTTTGCTTCCAGACCAATGGCAAGTATCAATGGACTGACAGATGGAGATTAGTTTACAGCAAGTGGTCCAGTGGGGAACCAAAACAGACATTAGCATGTGTCTACCTAGACACTGATGGCACCTGGAAGACAACTTCTTGCAAGGAAAAGCTCTTCTCTGTCTGCAAAAAATCAGATGGTAAGAAACTGAATATAGGTGTTTTAATGAGAGGGTGTGGAGATTTATCAACTGTGCTAAATATAATCAGGTAAACTGGAAAAACATTGTTTTATACACTAGTATAGAGGAAGACATGGATAGCTAATTACCTAGCTCTAAATATTGACATGAATTCTTCCCAGTAGTAAATCAATTCATAATAATTTTTACCAAAAGTCTAAGCAACAAAGGATTGAATATTCATTAATTTCTTAACTATCGTTTCTCAACAGAAAAGTCATTCACTATGAGATCTATTTTGATTAGGAATCAGATAAAATTTTGTATCCAATTTGGAGCACCTGTTTGAAAAGGCTCTCAGTCAACTAGGGTTTTCAGATGACCAGAAACAAGAACGAAAACAAAAGATTATAATCGGAGTTGGACAAAAGACTAAGAAAAAACTGATTATCAATTTTAAGTGTTAAAAACAAGCCCTAAGGAATGGAATTAAATTCTTCCCTATGTCTGATATGAGTTGGAAAGGAGTAACAGACTTAAATGAAATGATGAAAAACCTTCAAATTTTATCAGTACAGAAGCCTTTAATAAATACTTTGGACAGATCAGGTACTTTCCATCACTACAGGTTACTAAGAACAGACAGGGCAAACATCTGTTAGAAATCATGTAATTATATATCAACTACATGTCACCTGTGAGAACAAGGATGAATTAAACAACCCCTTGAGAAGCCTTCCAAGCATAAATTTATATATAATTTCTATGGAAATAAGTATAAATATGATTTCACAATTTAGCTATATTCTTGTTTTTGTCAACATTATGGAAGATCTTGAATCATTTGAAAATTTAAAATTGCATGCCAAATTACATTTTAAGATGCTGTAATTTGACAAAAATCTACAGATTTGATATATAATGTCTCTTCCCACTTTACTATTCTGGAAATCTAATCTGAGAGCTGAATGTTCCTTAATAGGAAAAGAAATAGAATGTAGAAGATTCACAGGAAGAAAATGTAATTTGGCAGAACATTTAATTTTCATTCCATCTGCATTTATGCACTCATACAAAATTGTTCTATTATATCAACCAGTATGGAATTTATTCATTATGCATTTTAATAAAAACTCCTGCAAGCCATGTTTAGTTATATCAACACTTTCATCCACAATCACAGTTTTTGCTATAAGGTTTTGATCCTGTCAAAAAATTAGACTGAAGTGTCAAAAGACATTTTAAAAACAGCAGTTTTAACCAATTAGGCAGATATTTATGCTACAAAACTGGTGGGATATTTTACTGGCTAATTACAAGAATCACCATTAGAAATTATCTATACTTCTTATAGATTAGCGTATCTTCCCAAGCACCTTGATAAATACAAAGAAAAATAGGCTCTCAAATACAAAATCAAAGCCATATTCAAGTTCTTTTTAGAACCCAGAATCATAGAATGGTTTGGGTTTGAAGGAACCAACCAACCCCCTTCCCATGGACAGGAACATCTTCCACTAGATCAGGTTGCTCAAAGCCCCATCCAACCTGACCTTGAACACTTTCAGTGAGGGGGTATCCACAGCATCTCTGGGCAACCTGTTCCAGTGTCTCACCACCCACACAGTAAAGAATTTCTTCCTAGTATCTAAGCTACTTCTACCCTTTTTCAGTTTGAAACTGCTACTCCTTGTCCTATCAATACACTTCCTGAAAAGAATCTCTCCCCGTCTTTCTTGTAGGCCCTCTGTAAGTACTAGAAGGCTGCTATAAGGTCTCCCCAGAGCATTTTCTTTTCCAGGTTGAACAACCCCAACCTCTCAGCCTGTCCTCACAGAGGAGGTGCTCCGATTCCCTGATCATATTTGTGGTCCTCCTCTGGACACGCTCGAGCAGGTCCATGTCCTTCTTACGATAGGGGCTTCAGAGCTGGATGCAGTACTCCATGTGGGGTCTCACGAGAGCAGAGTGGAGGGGGGGAAATCACCTCCCTCAACCTGTTGGCCATGCTTCTTTTGATGCAGCCCAGGATGCAGTTGGCTTTCTGGGCTACGAGTGCACATTGCTGGCTCATATTTAGTTTTTCATCCACCAACACCCTCAAGTCTTTCTCTGCAGGGCTGTTCTCAATCCACTCACTTCCCACCCTGTGCTTGAGATTGCCCTAACCCAAGTGCAGGGTTGTACTTGGCCTTGTTGAACTTCATGAGATTTGCACGGGCCTACCTCTCAAGGCTGTCAAGGCTCCTCTGGATGACATCCCTTCCCGCCAGCTTGTCAACCACACCTCACAGCTTGGTGTCAACACGTTTGATTTCTTTTATGATAACAAACCTAATACAGTCTGTTTAGATTTGTCTTACTAGTATAATAGATAGACAAATTTTAGAAAACAACTGATTTCCAACTACCTGATCTCTTATCAGTAATGGCCCCTACCGAGTCCCCGCAACTTCCTGGAAAATGCCCTGAATCAAGAGGACACAAATCTTGGGTACCTTTCCATGGTCACTGCTATTACTTTGAGGCCTCCAGGAAAAGAAGTTGGTCTCAAGCTCATCAAGAATGTACCCGACTAGGTGAGTGTTTTGTTTTAGAAAGATTGAAGACATAATTAAACACATAAAATAATGAATGATATTTCCAAGCAAATCTTAAATTACTTTAAAACTTCAAACTCAATGCTTTTTAGCTCACTTTTCTGACCATGCTTTTTCACAGAGTTGTAGTGGCAACATGCATGGTGCTGACTACATCATATATACAACTTTCAGCCTACTTGCATCACATTCCAGGGTGTGGTTGGACTTGTCCAAAAAGTATTGCAGGAGAGCAATTTTTCTTCTCTAAAATATCAACAGCTAAACAAAAATCCATGTCTTTGTACTGATCTACATCTCTATAGCTCACAGTCATGCTCAAAATATAATACAGTGATCTAATAACCATAATGAGATTAGTGAATATTACATGCAAGAATCAGTGTCTTTTATATCTTTTTGCGTCTCTTTCCTGTGTTAATTGACTTAAGTTGAAAAAAAATGAGACATTGTGATGTGTTCATTAATATTTTTTCAGCTGCTGATTTGGTATCAATAGGAGACTACAATGAAGCAAACTTTCTGTCAGACACCATTAAGATACTCTACGGAAAATCACCGAACTTTTGGATAGGTCTAAAGAAAAATGACATAGGTAATATCTTCATTATTTAATCATACATTATCATATAATACAAAATGATTATATTAAAATGAAAGCCACTTTATATATTTGAAAGTACACATATATATAAAAAACACACAAAGTTTCAAGCATATGTTTACACATGCTTGGAAATGTAACTGAAACACTGAACTACATATTCCTGTTACACATTTTTGTTTTCACCTTTACAACTTATTCTGTCTGTCTAAACCCTTGTATTTTATACACATATGCTCATTTTAAATACTAGGACAGTGGGTATGGACAGACAAATTTGAAATGGATTTTGTCAACTGGCAAATGGGAGAACCTTCAAACCAAAGGCATAAAGATTGTGGAGAAGTATGTGCATTGTCTGGCTACTGGAACACCAATGTCTGTTCTTTCAAAAAAGGATATATCTGTAAAAAAACAAAAAGTAAGTACTATTTAGAATACATTAATGTTAATAATGCCTCATAATGTATTTTTATTGCATAATGTAAAACCATAAAATATTATAGGTTTGTGTGCAAAACCAATAGGCCCTAATATCAGTATTCAGCTGCTTAAATACTAAGGAGCCCCATATGGCTTCCAACTACCTCCTCAGAAGGCTGCATCTCCCGTAAGTTCTGTAAAAATACCATCATCCCCATGCAGCCATCATGAATACTTCAGATCCCTATGTTTAGACAAAAGAATGGTCAAAGACCATACATTTTTAATAAGAAGTCAGTTTTCAGTAGAATTTTACCTCAAATATGACACAATCTAAGCTCAAAAGCAACTTTTTGTTTGTTTGTTTTATTTCAGCTGAATATATTTAAAAAAAAATAAAATCTTGTTCCGATGTATGCAATGAAAACTGTCTAGTGGAAATGCTAGAATTGGTGTTTCCTTTCATTACTGTCCTCTGAGCTGACGGATTAAGCCAATATGATAACAAACATTCTTGTGGCACTCTTTTTCTACAGTATGATAGAACCATGTTTAATAAAATGCTGTTACTATCCTGATAGCAAAATTTTCATCTGCAAGAATGGGTTCAATTACCAACTGAAATTAAATGAAAATAGTCCAGAACACAAACATTTTGCTTGGTTAAACTTTGTATTAAACTTATGTTCACCTTTCTCTTGACTGCTAAGTCTAGGAAGTGCAATTACCGTAGGAACCACATGCACATGGAATGGTTGTCTCTGAGAAGGGGCTAAACTCACAGAGGATCCTTTTCAGCTCAAGTGAAATGCTCATGATATTTCCCTAACACTCAAGATCTCCATTCAGGAGATTTTTCCTGTTTCAGAAAACACCTTAAAATGACTCAGGATCCTGTGGGCAGTTTCTCAAAAATGAACATATTTGAAAACACCTAATAGAAATAACTGAAACCTGACTTAATTGTCAGGGCATCCGGACTTAGGAAGTGCAAAATGTCTGTTTTGTTGGGTTTAAATGTCCAGAATAACTTTTTTATTTTCCTTTCAAAAGCTCCTGAAAACACAGAGATTCCAACAGAAAATGCAGGTAAGCATACTTCCTGCTAAGTAGAATTATAAGAAGATGCTCAAATACAAGAATATAATTACATAGTTTATAGGTATTAATTTTAAGAGTATTTACAAATAGAAGTCCATAAACTTCATCTGTATCTAGATATATAAAATAGAGGTTATTCTGAAGTAAATTGGGTTTTTATCAGATTTAATTATATTTTCTTTGGTTTGGCTAGTAAAAAAGCCCACAACAAAACCACTTGTTGAACTGAAAATCTACATGCATACTGCACTTGTCTGATTTCTGGTTACAGAAATCCCATTTATTACTGGATTCTGAAATCTCTTAAATTCAAAGATGTTGATTCCATTTTATCCACTTACAGAAGGGAAGATTGAGGAAGTACTTTCTGCTGGCACCATTTGGCTGCTCGTTCTCCTACCTCTTTCTGTAGTTGGAGCCGGAAGTATTATTTATTTCTGCTTGAGGAAAAGACAAAACCTGCTACATATTTCAACCAGAATGAGCGGGCCAGAACCAACTGTGGATATCCAAGAAAAAGATGCACATACTGACATGTAGTCTGACAAAATGCCCATGTGTTCCAATAACAAAAAGCAGACTGTGAATCAGTGAAATATTAAGCCAGTTTTGCATTTTTCTACCCGGATAACAGGTTCCTCTTGTCACAAATATAAAGTTCGCAGACTTATATAAATACACAGATATATATGCTCTCTTCAAAATTACCTCCAAAGTGTTATAGAGTTTCTTTTATTCAGTTTGGGGACTAAATGACATTTCACATAAATGAGCATGGCTGAAAAGCTCCCACTCCAGAGGTGTTACAGGAAAACTCTGACAGATATTTATTATGTGAAATCATTTTATTTAACTCAATGTAGAAAATCTCCTTTTTGCATACAGGGGAAATCATTACTCATATCTTTACATTATTTTTTCCTGCTGTAGACTATAATGGGAAACACTGCTCGTTTTAGATTTTCAGCTTCACAGTTTATGAGACAGTATTTTCATTCATGCAAAACCTGTTATAATACCTGCATCTGTAAATTAAATATTATTTCCTTACCGAAAAATAGATTAAAAAAAAATTGAAGAAGCTCCTTCATTCCTACCTCTAGTCTGAATTTTGTGAATAATTATGCCATTTCCCACAGCCTTGCAGTTTTCTATTATTCTGTAAATATCAACATTTTTTCTGACAGAGTCAAATTAATAACAAAAACCATAGAATAGTTTGGGTTGGAAGGGACCTTAAAGTTCCAACCCCACTGCCATGGGCAGGGACACTTCCCACTAGATCAAGTTTCACAAGGCCCCACCCAACCTGGTCTAGAACAGATCCAGTAATGGAGCACCCACAACTTCCCTTGACAACCTGTTCCAGTGACTCACCACCCTCATTGTGAAGAAAATGCAACACTAGATGATCCTTCCATTGGGTTTTATTTCAGTAATGATGCTTTCAGTATGCAGAGATGCCCATTTTAAAATACAAGCATGTATACTATAAATGGCTATCTTATACCACATCATATAACACCCCAGTTTAGAGAAATAAAATCACAAAAGTAATTTTTTGAAGATAAATTCCTCCTTTTTTGGTTGTAATTTTATTTGATAATGTACTGCCTAGATCCTCTATCACCTTTTCTTCAGTTGTACACAACTGCAGTTTGCTTCGGGGCAGTTTGTCATTCTGTGTGTTTTAAGACATGAATCATCCCTCCTGAGTTATGAAAACACCTTTCTCCGAGCCACAGGAGAGCACCTGGCACTAACAGGCCTCAGGGAAGAAGCGTACAGAGGAGCAGGGCTGGAGCACGAGTTTCTACCAAACATCTGTAACATGAAACAGGTTCTCTCTTTGGTCCTTCTGTGAGAATTGTAGTCAGAATTTCTTACCCTCTCCCTATGCTTAAGATCTCTGACTGACAAAGACACGATGCAATGTTAAAGAACTTTGTTAAAGATGATATTGTGAATAAGTGGAATAGATTTCTGCACCAGTACATCTGTGCCTGTGCCTGAGCAGCCAAAGAACACACTTCTATTACCTCTATTATTTACCTTTTTTTCTAGATGTCCAGTAAACAACAAAGGCTTCCAAGTAAAAATGCTATTGATAGCTACTTAGAATGGAAGTACGCCTTTCCTCTAGGGATACTTCCTTCAGCTGTTTTATCAAGGACTATCTTAAAACATGGAGCACTCCTGGTAATATGTTTCCTCCTAAGCTTTCAATTTCCCCCCCTGCACTCCTTTGCTGGACAGACACACATTATTCTACAATTTTGGCTAAGTTTGTAAAGAAGTTTCACCAATCACAAATATAGAAAGATGTCTAAAGATTGTATGACTTTTCCTTTTCTAGTATGGCTGTATGACATTACTTAATCAAGAGACCTGGTAAAAAAACCCCAAACCAACAAAAAAACACCCTTACATGTTCTTTAAAATAGAGTTAAAAATTAAGCAAACCAAAACCAAATTTTGCAATTAGTTTTCTTTGAACACTTTGAACATCCAGCGATAAAAGCTCTCAGATTAAAAGAAACTCCTTAAATTACTGTATTAAGTCCTATAATACCAACTCCTGCAATAAAGAAACACTCACTGCTGTTTTCAGGAGGAAGTAGGAAATAGCTGAGCAAACTTTGCACAAAACTGTGCAAATGAGAAAAACACCACCTGCTTCCCATGGAGATGACTAGAGATAAAACTGTTTCCTGGTATGTGCTGCAGAAATCTGGGAATGCATAGTTATGCTTGCCTTTTGGATGAGTCAATAGTGAAAGTGCTTTTCCCATTCTATACTTAGAAACAGTATAGGCTGCTGGATCCTACTGTATATATGCCCAATTTAGTGAATCTGATAAATTAAAATTATCTTTCCTAAAAGAAAAAAGGAAACATACAATAGACGAGACTAATTTTTTAAAGTTATTTATAAGTTAACTGTAAAAACTGGGAACTCATAACAAAGGTATTCTGGTAACAAACTCAGCACAGCCTAAGGCCTCCAGAGAAGAAGCCTGGCTGGAATCACCATGTAGGAAGTATGGAGAGCTCAAGAGTCAGGCTGCTCTGCATGCCAGCTATCTGTGTTATCATGAAAATCTTTTGATATGCATACATTTTATGTACAGCTATTTTGTACTTAGACCGCACATCATGCCTGAATGAGAACTGGACTGGATCATGGGCTAGGCATAAGGTTTGGTGCTGATCCTGCTGCAAGACACTGAAATGCTGCAAAGGCTGATCCAAAGTGCCTCCTACAGACACAGGAAAGACAGAGAGCACTGCAGCGAGAAGAGCAGTGAAAACGGGTGAGAGCGGAGTGAGTGCTGTAGTGCTCGTGCCTGGGGACAGGCTGAGAGGAGGGACACGGCCCTGGCCAGGCCTGCTCCCGCCAGGCTGGTGCTGACATCAGTACCTGCTGCTTGCAGCACAAGACAGTGTTGCCATAGCAAGGATGGGTCATTCAATCTACTCAAACAACCAAACAGTCACTGGAGCAGAGACCAATGCGTCTGAACAATCTGATTCCCTGTATTTGTCTTTTGGACTCAATATTGGATATGCCCAAGACATTGGCCACGCAGCTAATGCATTGCTCAGACACAGAACAGGGCTGGGTTGCACTGGGTTAAACTGCACAGGGCAGAGCAGACTCTCATCCATTTCGGTACTTATCCTCAAATCTCCACGCTTCTGCACAAGTCAGCTGTTTGTGTATTTCTCCTTTCTCTTCAAAAAGTCCTTTACGCTTAAAGCCACTGTCAATTCAGTGTTTGGGATAAGAAAAACACAGCTTATTACGAATGTCTCTGTTTAAATTAGCCTGAGTGGAGAAGACATTTCACTTTTTTCTGATGCCACTACTTTTGATTAATTTATATTCTGCTACCTGTTTATTATAGCCTTTACAAGGTATCAGTGAGCCTACTTCTCTCTTTTCAGACCTTTTTAAACTGCTGTATGTAATAGGCTGGACCAGATCTGGGCCATGTGGTTTACACATTGCCCTTATGAATTATATGAAATTTGTGACATGCAAATTCATTCATTACAATTATAAAAATAGTTTTCAGCCTCTTGAGTATTTTTAGTACTTCAAACTTTTAGGAAAACAGATCTAAAGTGTACCGTTATACTTCAAGATTTTTTTCACAACTTGCATATTTTAAAGCTTCACACTTGGACAAAGCATAAAGACTGAATCCAGGTGTTAAACTCCTTACTACAATAAATTCATAATCTTCACATTTCTACAAATAACCCTCCTGTGTCTTAAGAAGAAGAAGACAAACATCTTTTGTGGAAAGGATTTCAGACTAGTTTCAACAGTCATGGGAAGAAAAATTCTGGGCACATTTTCACATAGTTATTTTCCTTACTTTTAATCATAATCGTTTGCAATGACAACATAATCTCTTTCATACATAGGCTCAGCTATCTAAGACACCTGAAGGGGATGGAATTAATCTCACATAACCTAGGCATCTAAAATGTAGATGTATCTAGCTAAACTACTCACCCAAGGTCCTCACTGTGGTCAGCACAGAGAAATGGATTAGATACATTAGGGTGCAATTACTTGATCTAGTCTAGAGACTGATGAAAACGTCTAGATTCTCACTGACACAGAGAACTCCTAAACCAACTATCTCCCAGTAACTGAGTTCTGAAGAATCCAACTCTTAACTGATACCTTATGCAACCTGGCACAGCACACACTAATCATTTTTGTTGATTATATTTATTGTCAATAGCTTCAGGCTATTTCAGAAAACAGCTACCAAAACCAGTCCAAATAGATTTTATTCTCCTGCTTGAAAACCATTACTTTTGAAAAGAAAATTTCTGTTAAATTAAAAAAAAATCTCATTTGGATTTTATCTTTCATGCTAATTCAGAATGAAATCTGAGCAGATAGCATTTCTTATGAAAATGTTAACAACACTGTCAGAAGTTCCTGTGATGGCTCTAACTACAAAGGAATTACATCTAAAATAAACTCTCAAGGTAACGAAATCTGCCTTTGTGTTCTAATGACCACCTTCCAGCCCAGTGTCAGGATGGGTGAAAAACCACTGAAGTGTGTCTGCTTATAGTCTTGATACAATCTCTGTATTTAAAGTAGGCCCAATTCTGTTTCCCTGAGCAGGAGGTGACGTGTGCAGTAACCAGTGAACCTTTGAGAAGGTTAAGTTGTGCCTAGCATCAGAAATCAGGGCTCTGCCACTTCTATCTCCATCATTGATGCATATAGCTCAGGAAGAAAATCTGAGCAAAAGTCCTGTTCGGACTCATATTAAGTGCTGCTGCTAAAGTTCCCTCTCCTCTACTGTGTAGGGTATCGTAAAACCATTGCACCGGCTTTGGCTACCTTCTGTTTATGTTTCTCCCATTCATTTCCTACTACCTTCATGATCTTATTGTCAAGCTAGAAGACCTGTATTTTTGGTCATCAAGCTGATAATCTCTGTTTACAAATAATTTGTCAATGTTTATAAAGTTCAGCTAAATCTGGACAGAATTTATTTTTAATTTATCTAAGTCCCATTTCTGTTTACAGTATCATAGCTAGTCATAAATAAATCTTAAATATCGCTTAATCATCATTACACATTAAGATCTTGTATATCTCAGCCACTTCATCCAAGTCTGTCCTCAGACAATGTATGAAATATTCCTGAATTATGTGGCATTATTTTCCTAAATGTTTCAAACGATGCTATGTTCCACAGGTACAAAGTGATTAGAAATGGCTCATTACTTGGACTGGATTAAGAAATCATTTTCAACTGAACTTATTTTGCATCTCGTTACATTCTCCTCCTTTTTTTTTGCCTGCCCTGTGACATTATTCCACTGAATCTTTGGTTTTCATTCTGCCCTTTTACTCACGCCCTATATAGGAAATTGTTGAAAGAGTTTGGCGGGGGCTTTTGAAGGCAGCGTGCTTCACAAATATGCCTCCTAACATAACAAGGTACCCTCTGATGGCTCATTAAGTTTGATTCTTGCTGTACAACTGGCACCGGCTCTTCAGAGACTCCCACATCTCTGATAATCTGGTTTGCCAACACTTGCACAGCAGCACTTTCTCTTGGCACTGACACCAACCAAAGAGTTGTCCTCTTTCTCTCCTTTTCTTTCACATACTTGTAAACAGTCTTTTGTGGAAGCCACACAGTTACAGTCCAACGGAGATAGTACCTGTGTCAAACCAGCTGAATAAGGAAAGTGAGAAAAGAGAGCAAAACGGTGAGTCTCCAGCATAATTCAATAAATTGGAGAATCCAATAATTTTTCCTAATTAAGGAAAATCAGTGCCAATTTATCACCTGTCTCAGTTTATAAAACTGCAGCCACGCTGGCATCTGCTATGGAGAGCTAAGCCTCACACAGTAACCGTGCCCCAAAGTGAAAGGAGACCCGAAATCCTGCTTCTGCCCTGCACCCCTCTCCGCCGCGCGTAGCCCTGCACCTCGTTAACGGGCAGCCCTGGGCTCAGACACTCGGCCCGCCCCGGCGCTGGGAGCACCGCCGGATGTGCACGGCCCGCACCCCTCCCACCCAGCCCTCGCTGCCCTCGCTGCCTTCGCACTCGCGGTGCCGGCACCGGCCCCGCAGGAGCTCCCCGGTGTCCGGGCCGGGGTGCGGCGGTCGCCGGGGNGTTTTAAATGGAGTAAGCGTTGGCAGGAGCTCTGCAGCCAAGGACGGCATCCGAAGCTTTACGGGAGACTTTTTTTCTCTGCAGGGCAAGGAGGAGCCATATGAATTAGCTCAGCTGAAGGTGTCCAGGAATTATCTCCAGAGGAAGGCAGGCTGCTCCCTCCTGTCAGGGACTGCCAGCGCGGCAGGCGCAGGGTGTGCTCGAAACCAAGTCGTTAATACTCCGAGAGGCAGGACCTGGAGGCAAACAAATGAACTGCAGTGGAGATGGGAGGAAAGTGATTCAGATTTCATAATTAATTTTTTAGCTGATGAATAGGTTAATGTCCTGGTCTTCTCTTTCCAGCTAGAAATACTTATTTTTTTCTAGTCTAATGTAGTATGCACAATTTTTTTTCTTGTAGTTCTTATGTTTGCCTTGTAAGTGAAGCAGAAGTAGTAAAATGCTGATAATTCTCTTCCGTTTCTCTTTCTTTCTTTCTTCCTTCTCACAAATCTCATGGGACCATCGCTTTAATGCTCCAGATAGGCATTTGCCATCATATACACTATTAGGGTTAGTTTGTAAAATATTAGCAACAGAGGATGTGTGAGTGATCCACTGTTGGTTCTGGTAATCCGTTCATCATGTGATAAATCAAAAGCTGCGTGCCTCAGCGCCTTCCTCACTAATAAAGGGATAATAATGTGTATTTATCTCACAGATGCGTTCTCAAAACCAGTTAATTGCTTTTCAAACTTAAAACTGAAAAGTCTACAGTAATGCAAAGAACGTTAGCTTATTATCATTAGTGACACAGAGCTGACAGGAATTCTCCTGGCTCAATTTCAGAAGCTTGTTTATACACCAGAGCTGCTCCTCTTGGGGATGTAAATATGGGCCATTTTTATTTCCAACTTTTTTGTCTTACTGTCAGGATGAAGATATCTCACTGCACTAGTCTTTCTGTAAATGTCCATTTACTGTCTTCCAGTAAAGGACCATTTTGGGGTTTTATGTTTTCCCAGACTTTAATGAGGTACATTTATTTCTTTACAGATGTCATGAAGTGAAATGGAATTGCACTTAGAAATGATATGACTTTAACACATCAGAGAGCATCAGCATAATTGCTAACGGTAATTCTTTTCTCCTGTTTTTACTGTCTTTTTAACTGTTCACTGTGATGCTATTGTCTACAAGAGATTGAGAAACTTCAAATAAAGAAAGGAGTACTAAGAGAAGACTTCAATTACCTGCATATAGGCTTCTATTTATCATACGGACTATCATGCAGACAGAACATGTACATGTACACATACATCACTGCTTTTTGGAGTGAAAAGATTTAGATTGGATATTAGAAAGAAATTCCTTACTGAAATAATGGAACAGGCTGCTCAGAGAATCATAGAATCATTACGGTTGGAAAGGACCTCTAGAATCATCAAGTCCAAGCTTCATCCCAACATCTCCCGAACCACTAGACCATAGCCTCAAGTGCTACATCTCGTTTTTTAAACACCTCCAGGGATGGTGACTCCACCACCTCCCTGGGCAGTCTGTTCCAGTGCCTAACTGTAATGTAAAGAATTTCTTCCTAATATCCAATCTAAACCTCCATGGAGACACCACCCCTGGAGGTGTTCAAAAAGCGAAGATATGGCACCTCAGGACATGGTCTAGTGGTCAGGGAGATGTTGGGATAAAGGTTGGACTTGATGATCCTAGAGGTCTTTTCCAACCTAAATGATTCTATGGTTCTATGAAAATTCACAACAGAAGGTTAATCCATTACAGGAACAAGAAGCTTTGTTTGTGATATGCTGTTTAAAGACCATTGTAATACTGATTACATTCTCCTCAGATTTGACATACTTTAAGAAATAAATGGAAAAAATATCCCAGAAATCATTGTAAAAGAACTCAAAGTTGCTGTTTGCTCTAGTATGTAACCTGTTCTTGAAACAGCTCCAGTGCCAAAGGAATAGCAAGTCACAAGTACTATATCAGTCTGTAAAGGAATATCTATGTTTTCTGAGCACTAAAAGACAGATAATCTAATTTTCTCCAAGGCAGACTGGTAAAAACAGTAATAAGGAAAGAATTAAGAAATATCTATGATAGATTATAGAAGGGTAAATGTAGGATTTGTACTGGAAAATCAGGCCTAACCACTCTGCTAGAAGAACCCAGTAAATGTGTAGAATACAGGTCATGTGCTATCAAAAAACTCCTGAGTCACCTGGAAGAAAGAGCTAATGACAGTGTTCACTGATTACTCATAGCTATTCATGGTTATCAAAATTAAAGCTTGACTATGGACACCTGCAGAAGATTTGTCCACTGTTGAGTTATGAGGTAATAAAATGGAAACTAAATTTAGTGTTATGAAAGTCAAAGTAATGTATTTGAGAAAATTAATCCTGAAAATACATATGCAGTGACAGAGTTAACAAAATGATCAGTGTTGCTATGGGGTTACTGGATGGCAATGAGGTTAAATGCACTAGGAGCTTTCAGTTATAACACAAAGTAATTCAGGGTAGATATTATTGAAGCCTATAAGATCATGAGCTTTTTAAATTGCCATAGGACACTTTCTGTAACACTAAAACCCACAAATATACTTAGTCTGTAGTGGCTTCTAGCTCTGTTTTCTGAGAGACTAGCTTGAGGACTTCCATACTAGTGCTTTAATAGGAGCTCAGAACATGAGTAGAAATCCATATGTTCAGTGTTCTGAAAAATGTTGAGTGTTTGACTTTATTATACCTTAAGATATTGCTTTTCCATTGATTCAGGTGCTTAGCAAGTATGTCGTGCTATACCAAATTGCTTGTATTCAGATAAATGTTTATATAGCACAAGTGATTCATAGATTACGAGGCCAGAAAACAGCATAGTAATTACCTGCTTTAATCATAGATCAGAGACTGTAAGACTTATCTGAATCAATTCTTATCAAACCATTCTTCTATCATATCACTTGATTACTTTATAAAGAGATAACAGATTTTCTCACTACCATCAACAACAGGAACAAACATTAAACAGTCTCCCAGCTTTGTTTTTGTAGCATCAGCTTTGTTTCAGAAATACGCTGTCTTATTTCCTGCAAGATTTCCTTTCTGGGCTTCTTATTGCTTCTCACTTATCTTGAAAACATCCTTTAATCTTTGTCTTTGGGACTGAGCAATAAACCTTCAGCAGTGTCTTTACCTTTACACTATGCTGGAAATACAGAACCTGCTAATTTGTCCTTCAAATGTTAAGGATACTTAGAATACTGATTGCTTAATCTATAAAGACCGAGGATAGGGCAACTAATAATGCTTTTCAGTATAGCAGCCTTCTAACCACCATCCATTCAACCACTTTATCACTTATTCTGAGGTGCATGGCTTCTGACTAGGTAATGTGCTGACTGATTTTTTTTTTCCAGTTTTCTGCTGTTCTGTCATCCCTGTCGTTTCTCAGGCTTTACAGGAAGAAGCCAGCTGTCCTCCTAAATTAAGAGTCTTTTCAGAAGGAAATCAACCTCAGCTTTCTTTTAACCAATAAACTTACAGCCTCCTGAAATAAACAATGTATTGTGTATATCTAGCTACGTGACTACAAATGCTGTCCTTCAACTGTTGTGGAAATAAGAGGTATCTAAAAGCTGTCTGTATCATTTGGAACATCGATTGCCCTGTCAGCACTTTTGTGTTTTCCCCATAACTGCAGTTACAGGGCAGTGAGCAGCTGCAGAAATAATTTTCTACTTTTACTGAATAATTTAAAATGGAAAGTATAACATTGCATCAAAAGGTTCTAGTGGAATTGGAACAAACCCATTATTTCACAGTATTTTTTCTTCTTATTAATCCTAAAAATGTTTGTGAGTTTTACCTTCTAAAGAATATATTAGGAAACATATTTCATGGTTACTAACATGACTATACAGTTACTTCACTGGGCACATAATGAACTATTGGAAAGGCTTTCCAAGCAATTTGGGTCCACCTTGCCAGTGACCACCACTGAGAAATATTCCTGGAGTTCAATATGGATTTAACTACGCTAAGAAAGCCTTGGTTTGAAAAATACTAGCATGAAAAATGCTGATCTGCTCAACCTTTATATGATCACACCTTTACATTCAAAAATTCTCAGATACTGAGTTGTACCAATATAGGAATGAGGAACAGGTGACTGGAAATCATTCCAAGCCAAACTGAATGCTGAGGATCCTATCTAAAAAGCGTTTGCATACATGCACATATACTGTAAATCAATTCAAGCAGCTGTGAAGCCTTCCTGTAAGGGAAGTTTTTCTTCTCCAACCAACACTTTATACCACCTGTGTGCCCTAGTAAAGAAAACAAAATAATGGAATACCTAGATTTATATAGTTTATACATCTCCTTCATCCAGCTGAAGCTTGTACGGATCTCTTGAAGATGTTTAGAAGATGTTAGCCTGTCAAGGTTTTTGACATCTCAGAAATGATAGACAAGTAAAAACACTTTATAATTCAACTCTTCTGAAGAGGCTTCTGCTTGCTTCAACATAATTAAAGGAAAATTAATACAAAAAGGCTGATGAAAGATTAAATAATTACAGTGAAGAAATTGCTGAGCATTCCCAAGTCATACTGAAAATATTATTTTTCATGAACTAAGACTGTTTAAACAAATTCTGCTTAAGGTGTTTTCCCTTCATTTGACTGGAACATGTGTACTGAACAGGTTTCAATAAATATTAACAAAACTATCACAGACAAAACATTCAAGACAAAAAAAAGAATTTTGACGCAAATTGTCTATTAGAGGAAGACTATTTTCTTCTCATGTATCTCATTATTGCTTTACATTTTACTTCAGATACCGGATATTTTTTTTTAAATTTGAATAGCTTGAAATCCTTATTAAATCAAAGACAGTTTTGTTATAATAATAGGAAATATAGTAGATTACACTCCTAGTTTCATGTTACTTTTTTCCAAACTATGAAAAAGTATCACATATTATGGGTTTCATGTTGAGAAATCAAAAGATTGTGTAAAGAAATAACCATTTTATTTTCAATTGCATAATAGAAAGTCTAGCACACTTGGTTTCAGGGAGAATTTGCAATCTTGAGCTATAGCTAAATTACTTTTTTAGAATCAGAATCAAGCTTTCCAATACATCTGTGCCAAATTCTGCTTAAGTTCATGATATTTTGAATTTTCTGAAGAACATTTCTTCTCTTTTGTGTTGAACACTTGGAAATTAAAAGATCTGTTATAAAAGGAAAATATGAGATAGGGTGGGCATCAAAAGGAATAGGAGTTGTATCTAAGGAAAAATAGGAATAGAAAAAGTACTTAGGGAAAGGGCTTGAAGTCAGGACAAAAGGAATCAGGGATTTGTCCTATCAGTGGGACTGTGCACATCTCTGGGGCAGCACTGCAGGATTTCTCATTGTCAGGTAGTTAAAGCACAAAACGTGTAATATTGGCTGTATTGCACAACAGTTTCGTTTGTGACAGTCTCTAGATGCGAAGTAGCTAAACTGCAGGAGAAGAAATTGGCAGCTAGACTTCTGGAGATAATTACAGTTGCTAGAGAAAGGATTTTGCAGTAAGATAGAGAAGGTTAAGAATAACAGGAGTGTTGGAGAGAGCTGTAGGACAACTTCCATAATTCCATAATTGCTAGTTTCCTGATCTGCTCTTAACCGTAGGACTGTGAAACCCAAGTCATGATGCAGTTTAAAAGGCAGTTGAGCCCAGTTAAATTGCTGAAGAAAATGAAGTTTGAATATACTAGTAATTCACAGGGCAAGATTTTAGGATTCTGTTTGGTATGAATATATTTTTGTGGGTGTATATGTTCTTATGTTAAGAGCTTTAGAGCTTTCTAGTGATTAACAGGGTTTTGGGGGGTTTGGGGGAGGAGAGGCAGGTTTGTTTTAGAGGTTTTTGTGTCTGGAAATGCAAAAGAAAGAGTATCTTTGAATCAAACCAAAGCTCCCTGTAGCAATATCCTCTTACTCTTTGATTGCTTTATTTTTCCTGCCTGGTAACAAAAAAAGTCAAGGAATAATGACTATTTCTAGTCATAATTAACTTCAGGTTTTATCCTTGTTTGTACATAAAATTGAATCAATCATTACCTTGGTTCAGTCTACTGCATAGACACCCTCATTTTCATTGAAATGTAGCTTGACTTTTAATCAGTTTAAAATGTAAAAATGCAAAGTTTCTTTGAATCACAATAAATGATGCTGTAACCTTTTTTTCTTTTAAGTTTAGCAAAAACAATTTAAATGTCACATTCAAAACTGAAATAAGACACCTATATGTAAACAAGCCTGTAGCCATGTACAGCTGCTTCCTGAGAAATTAATTTGAAATTCACTTCTGCTAAAAGCAAAAGCTGGCCTAATGTAAGCTGGGTTTATTTGTGCTCCTGTGTAGGCTCTGCTCACTCTTGTCAAGTGCTCTGTGCTGCACATCATGCAGTGACTAGCAAGACTGGAGCCTTATTTGAATATGATAGATGAGGTGTATTGATGGATTCAAGTCCAATAATTTGTGAGTATCTAGCTGATGTACTTTATGTGTCTTTCCTTGAGAAAATGTCTCAGGGAATTGAGACATCTGTTGTGATGGATTGCACACAGCAAATGTCAGTCTCAACCACTGAGTTATTTTCTATATTTAAATTGGTTTTAGAATGGCATAAATTGCACTTAGACAGACACTTTTGTCAGTGAAATTCATCACGGTGTTACAAATTCTGCAGAGGTTTCAGGAATTCTCTCTTTTGGGCATGTCCCATGGTGTATTATTAAACAAAACAAACATGATTAAAAAGCTGTGGTAACAAAGAACTATAAGGTTTTATTTGACAGATGAATAACTTTTGGACAAAGAAATCTTTTCAAATTACACAGTTTAAAGTACTCATTCTTTAGCCGCACATTTTTATTTTTATTGGAAGTTTTTCATATATTTAACATTAAAGCAATGCTTTATATTAAACCATTAAGAATGTAATCTGAATTATTGCCAACCTTAAACAGTCATTATGCAAAGTTAACATTGCAGTACTCGGTATGCTCAGTAATTCTACCCTTTCATCTTTATTTTGTGGCTGTGGTAGAAAAACAGTGGGCAATTGCAAGTGCCATCTTTTTAAGCAAAAATATAAAGCCAGTTCTCTCAACTGTGATGAATCAGAGAAAGGTACAATTAATATAGAGCTCTAAATGATAAACATTTTTGTGGTCAGTTTCTTTCCCTGTTCAAAAGGACACCAATTTAAATCTGAGCGGGGTCTTCAGTATAGTGTTTTATTACTGCATAGGGAGTAAGAGGCAGCGTGTGAAGAAGGGAAATTTGCACAGTCTGCTAATTTTCTTTAACATTTTCTACTAGTCTGGATTTTAAGGCAGTGTTGCAAATCACATAGACAAATGAACTGTGGAATTGCTACAAGTTTGAGATCATGAATATTCATTGGCTCAATTAGCAAATTGAAAATGAAAGCTGGGTAGATTTTAGTGATAGTGTTGCAGCTGTCTTCCTTATTTGTACAATAGTATGTAATAAAACTAAATGAATTCTTTATCTTGGTAATATTTTTTTATTACTGTTGTCATCCTTAATGTTTTGTGTATGGTCCTCTGTGAAACATGATTTAAGAGCTCCATTCTTATCAAATTAAATGGATTCTTTATTAAACTAGCTACTTATGAAGGTGTTTTACATATCAGCATAAGATTCTTAGTCTGGTAATATCCTGGATAAGTTCCAAATTTGAGTTATAGCCAAGGCTAGAAACTGAATTTTAGAATCATTTACTTCATATGGACATTTAAAGAAAACACCATGACATAAGTGTCCAGGTGTACCACTGTTCTCTTTGGTTTCTTGCCTGTAGATAAGCTCAGATTCCAATTTGAGCTGCTGGAATTGTGTGCTTTTACATAGTGATCTAGGTTACAGCCACCACAAGAGGACCATCAGAATTGAAAGCGCAAATGGCCATTTTCTTGGTGAAAGGAATACCAAGAAATAAAAATCACGTCAGTGTTGACCCTGCTGCATCCCTGTCAAACAACAGAGTATTTTATCTTGCAGATGATGGCAAACATGGGTACTGTAAAGGAAACTATAAGCCAATGTCTTTATACAGGTAAAGACTATGTTTTAGGTAGGCTAACAGAAGAAAGGTTGGCCATATTGATGTATACACTCAGATTTACCACCCTCAAGCAGCGAGGTTTTACCTCTTGTTACCTAGTACTGCCAACATTTCCTTTATTCTAGCCTGTAGTACTGTGCTTACTGTCACACTTTGTGCAAACCCCCACATGGGTGGCACTGCTTCAAAGGCTCGCAGCCCTCACTGCAACTGTGGTTGTGTTGGTGCCGGTCAGTTCAGCTATCTCATACCTAGTAAACTGCAGCTTAATTCACACTGACAAATAAGAAAATGTAACCTGAGATGACAAAGGAAGTTAGTATATTTAGCTAGTCTTCTCTCACATTGGCTCACTCCAGAACAGCTCTTTTCTGAACTATGTTAGTAGTGGAGGTAACATATTGTATATATTACCCTAGCAGCTGTAGCCGACAGAATCAGCCAGACCAAGGTAGTATGTGTCTATACATATGTCCAGTATTTCCTAGTTCCTGTTTAGGTATGAACTTGGAGAGTATAAGATGAGTTGTACCTAAAGCAGCTTTAATGAGTAACAGGCAATGAGTAACAGCTCTAAATTCCATTGGGTGGTGACTCTTACTTATGGATCATTTCTTAACCCTTTGTTAGCGTAATGTGCTGTGTCACTGTCTTACATATAAACACTCAGTACATTGTTCCTGTTTTACTATTGGTGTATCAGCAACAACTGGAAATAGTACAAAAAATAAAGACAGTATACTCATTTCCCATGAGTCACTACATATACTGCTTTAATTTTGTTTGCTTTTAGATTAATGGTGTTTCCTAGTGACTTGTATATTGAAAATGCAGTATATTGCTAAAAAAGCTAGAACAAAACAAAAGCAGACTGAATCCAGTGTTTATACAGAGCTAGCTGAAACCTGAAAGACAAGCAATTTAAAAGGAAAATTACTTCTCTGTAAACAGCTTGAAAGTAAGCAATTTGATTTAACAGTTTCAGTTCGGGAACATGGTATTTTCTTAAGTGTGCCAAGGATTGCATTTAGCTGGCTAGATACATATTAACAAGGAGCATTTGAAAAATAGGAAGGGAAGATTAAGTGGTTCTCAGGGAGAGAGAAGTCATTCAAACAAGCACCCCTTCTTTAGGAAAACTGGAGAATCAGGTAAAATTTGTCAGTCATCAACTCTAAATGTTACCCTTTAGAACCGAATCTGTTCACACTCAGTCTAAGGTCGTTAAAATTCATGAATTTCTGTAGAAAATACATGGATTAGAAATAATTATTTTTACGAAAGTGTTCTGGTAATTTTCCTGATGTATACTCAACAGGAAGGAAAACCAACTCTGACTTTTCCAAGCTGAGTGTTGCGTTAAATTAATAACGGCTCACAGAGAACTTTCTCCAAGACAGCAAGAAAATGGTTAGAAACAAGATTATCTTCAGGAATGTGGGATGCATACATTACCCAGTTCATCTGCAACTGTGGTAAATCCAAGCAACATTTATTTATAGTTTGAGTAAGTTTCTTTAAAATGTTTAACTAGTCACCAGGTGAATACATATTTAGAGTTTACTCTCATGTCAGCAGCAAGAGGCGTCTCCTTTCAACCTATGATTGCAATGAAGATGCTGTAGAACAGGACTCTTGGAAGTAAAAGTATGTTTTTTTCCTGCCCTCAGCTTCACTAGTCACATGCTTTAATGAATATCATGCTGTATTTATCTACTGTACCCCCACCTCACCACAGAATTTCAATGTGTTGAGTTTTAGAGGCAAGCACCTGAAGTGCTAGGGCCTGGACCGTGGGCCCCAAGTTGGACTCACAACCCAGCAGAATGTTTTGTTCCCCAAGTGGTTTCAGGCCCCAGAGGCAGAACTTGGCCCATCTGTGTGAGGCCCCAACTTCCCCCAGGTGATTGTGGTTGAGGTGGTGGGCAAGGCTAGGACTATATAAATCAAGAACCGAGCAGCTGGAAGGGTGTTTTCTATTGAAGAGAGACTTCTTGTTGTAGTGAGTTCCTGTTGGGACTAGTAGTTTGCTGAGTGCTTTCTCTCAGTTCCCTCTTGGATTGTATGAAGAAAGAAGAGAATCATCAAAACAGCACCTTACAGAACATGTGGAAAAAGGGTGAGAACTGTTGTAGATTACTGCTTTAAAGTTAAGATGACCTACAAAACAATATAATGATTCCAGGAGCATGTTATATTAAAGTAACTAACTAAATCAAGTGCCTGCTACCAGCACTTGCTTAGAAATACATGAGGAAAAAATATTCTGCTAAAACCCCCCCACTTAAGTATGTTGTTTCAGCTATGCAAGAGTGTGGTGTACAACCCACATCTTAAGTATTGTTTGAAGTGGGAAAGACATGGGGTTTGAATGGTTACAAAGGCAAGTAAAATTATTTACAGATAGAGCAGCTGTCTTATGAGAAACTAGAAGAAAAATACTTAAATCTGGAATAGAGATAGCCAATGAGAGATACTGGTGGTGGTTACAAAATTGTGAAGGTTGTGGTAAAAGGGATACAGAACTGTTACTGATCAAATTTACAGTACGCTAATTGAAATTAGTAGGAGGTAGACTAAAAGAGATGAAAGAAAATACTATTTTACATGGTGGGTAGTGAATTTCTGAAATTTTTAAGCACAGGATCTTATGAAGGCAGACAGTGCAAAGAGGAATTAGCTAAATATGTGGAAAATGGGTTTGTAAGCATATACTAAAGGCAACAGTCATGGGTGTACTCTCTAACAGCTAATTTTAATGACTACATGTGCTGGTGATGTGAGGGGAACAGACCACAAACCGTATCAGGCTGCATGCACTGTCTAAATAGCATTTTCTGTTGTTGTGATAGAACACTATGCTTGGTAAGACGTTGCTTAGAGCCCAGTGGAGCTTTACTTAGCCCTTATTGTCCTCTGCTGTGAGTGTCATTTGGGTTATTACTTTCATTTCCCTTCCCATCCCTTTCTTCATAAGGTTTGCCTTGCAGTTTGATGCTTGTGCCAGTCAAAAAGTAATTAGAAATACTGAGTTTTATTAAACAGAATACAATCAACAAGAGCCATGGACTTTTGCAGGGGTTTCAGCAAAACCATGAATCCTTCAGAAAATGCATGGGGAGAAAAGAAACCTGCCTCATATTTTTGAATTATGGCTAAATTACTGATGAGCCTAAGGTAAGGTTTGTGCTGGAAAATAAAAGAAAAAGTTTCATTTTGGAAGTATTGTTAAGATTCTGTGGCAGATATCATATAGTTGCCTATGCCTTTCATTAGCTAAATGCATGGATAGTTTGATGTGTACCCATTTGAGTGTGTGCTTGTAAAGTTATATCACTTCACAGGAGCTTCCCTGCAGTGCAAGTGACCTCTTCCCAGAGAAGAGGTTTATTATTATTTGGAGTATGGCATGTAAGAACAGCAGTTTCTCCTGAGATGGACAGATGAATGGATGGATTTTTTTAAAAAAGAGAGAAAGAGATATATTGGAGACAGACTGTACTTTGAGAACGATATGAATTTATAGACTGTTCATGTTGGATTTTCTTCTGCTCTTACTGCCTCCTCATTTATAATTTTTATTGGGAGATGACATTGAACAAGACATTAACATTAATGCCATGGATATTGCAGCATGTTTAACTGAGTCAAAATATCTCTGAAGAAAGTCATTCTACTTCACAAAACACATTTGAGAATATATTTCTTCTATATGTCATATTTGAAAATAATTTATTTACTTTTATAATTTTAAGTCATACTGAAAAATTCACAATCCTCTGCCAGATAACTTTCATTGAAAGTTAAAGCAATAATCAAAAGCAATCTGTCTTATGCACTTGAATATCTGTCTCTAAGGCTAATCATTCACCAGCTTAGTACAAAATACAAACACTTGGAAGCTGTTCCATACAGCAGAGGGCAGCAGTGGTAAAATGGCAAATCAAGTAGATGATTACAGTGCATCTACTTTTATCATCTGTAATATAATGTAGCTCAAACAGTAAAAACAAAAACTATTAAATAAACCCATGGTTAAATCTTTTATTTCCCTTTTCTTTGATATTCATGTCAGCATTTATTTTCTTTAATGAGACAAAATTATTCTCATATAAATTTCCAAATTCAGGGCTAGAATTACTGTGGTTTTCACTTCATAGAAAGGCCAGTAAATAGAAAGGTCACTAAATCTCTTATTAACTTTGGGGTTTTTCCTTAGAACAAATGAAATAACATCTGGTTCTGAATTAGCAAATGGACGTAATTTTTCCTGAGATCGTAAATTGCTAGTTCCACAGATGCATTTTATTAGAGATTGCTTCATTACATTCTAGTGGTCAATATCCTGTTATACTGTCTCTCAATCAGTGAATTTTTTCATGAGTATAAAAATTCTTGGAAAGCCTTTAAATAAAGGCTTTTTGAATAAGTAGCAGATGTAATGAAGACTGACTTTGTCCAATGGCTTTACATCTTTTCTTTGGTTTCTTCATTTTGAATAAGTTGGTTTATTGCATTCATAACATCTCTTTTACAGTTTCTATCATGTCTGTATCTGGGTCTTACATCTGCAGATTTCCTGCATGTAGATACTACTAGAATGCTCCTTCTAGACCTTGTTTTGCACAGAACTTACAGAATTTAAATATCTTTGAGATTTTTGCTCTCCCTTCAAATATATTTTAAAGGGGCAAAGTTATTAAAGACTTACTGGGGTGGAAAGAGTCAGAGATAGATATCATGTCATATAGAGATCAGGAGAGTTTTGACTGGCAATATGTAGTTGTTGGTTTTCTTCCTCTTATATAAATTTGCCTCAGCTTCTACTTCAGTTGTTTTCAGGATTTCTGCAAAAAACTTTTCAAATAAAATTCTGGTTTAAAAAAACCTTGCAATGCTGCTTGTAAAGAGTTAATTTTAAAAATTACTTCAATGCACTACTGCTCTGCATACTAATGCACTCATGCTTTCTTTTTCAAGCTTATGAGAGCCAGCCATTGACTTGTTCTATTTGGTTGCAGATTCTATTTTAAGTGTAAGCAAATGTATCAAATTGTTAATAAATGCTCACTTTAAGTTCATCTAAGTAGTCTAAATCTGAGTAAACTAAGATTATGCTTGATGTTTATGATTTTCCAAACTTGTGTGCCTTTTAAAAGGGCAGTGGGGAAAAGGGGGATTAGGATAAATGTTCTTGCATATCTCAAAAACCATTTCCCAGTGTGTAGAAGGCAGCACAGGGGCAAGAACTGCAGCAAGACCAGAGCTGTAGTAGGCTCGATTAGTATCATACTAAGCAGACAATTTGCTTGTAGCAGATCCTCAGTTCCAGGAAAGTTTCTGCCTCTGGTATTCACAAGCTACTCACATTGAGCAATTCAGTAGAAATCCCCGGCATGCACAAGAGTTGGCACAGCTGCTAAATCAAAGTACAAGCACTTGCTCAGCAGAGAGTTAGCATGGACTGCAGTTCAAGGCTACCTGTATAGCTACTGGTATTGAAGCTAGTAAGAATTTGCCTCATAAATAGAATTTCAATCTTAAAATCATTTTTTGTTACAGATTTTTCACTTGTACTCATCTGTGCAGATGAGACATGAGGTGTGAAAGAGAAGCTAAAAGCTTTTAGTTCTTTCTATACTGTTGGAGGAATTTGTTCACCAGAGGGAAAGGCTTGAAAAATCTTCACAGAAGACCCATAGGTACCAAATTGTCGCTATGCAGTAGATTGCTCTGCTTTTTAAGACAACTTACGCTTACTTAGGTGGATTTCTAACTCTTGTTCTTTTTACATCCATTTAGTCTTTTTGTTAGCTTTAAGCTGAGCTTATTTTTTTTTTAGTGCAATGATTTGAAGTTAGCATTTCAGAATTTTCTAAAATGATAATTATCAGACTCACCAAAATCTCTATATCCTAATTCTAAATTGAAGGCCACTG